>CAXHWN010000814.1:0-141000 GCA_964020975.1 Hermodice carunculata | reverse complement strand
AAATGAAACATTGAAAATAGAGAATGCAGCATTAAAACAAAGACAAAAGCTATGGAACCCAAAACGTGTTAATCAAATGTTGAAAAGAAAAGACAAGTGGATTGCTTCTTGGGTAACCAAATACAGAACTGTAAAATCAAAAACTGGCGAAATGTTAAAACTCGAGGAACAAAACCAGAAGCTTCATGAAAAGATGCAGAAGATGAAATCTACCAAAAAGAAACAAAATCAAAGAAAACAAAACCAGCTAGAGAAATCAAAAAAAATCTGACAAGACAAACTATGGTGACATCAAGTTTGTCAATAATCTAGTCACTGATCTGAAAGATAAAAAGGACAAAGTCAAGACGCTTAACAAAGAGGTGGCATACTGGCAAATTCGCACTGCTGAAGCACAAGATCAACTTGAAGATGAAACATCCAACGTCATTGAAACTAAAAAAGATGGCAAAACGTACAACACAGGAATATGAGAAGCCAGTTATCAGCTTCAGGATCTCGGTCTATCTCAGTCAAATGTGTCTAAGGCACTTCAGCTGGCAGTAAAATGTGCGACAGGAAAGGAACTCATAGGTAGGGAGGCCCAAGTCCAAGATGGCCGATTCTGTATGGGAAGGCATTTTCAAATGCGCATAAAATATAAACCATTCATCCTGTGGAGCTAATGTTTTCTAAAGAGTTAGAATGGAATAACTTGAAAGCAATCTGAAAATTTCAAAAGTTTACTGTAAACACTTTTGAAGTTAGAAGGGTCTGAAAATTGAAAAAATCACAAAATCGCCTATTTGAGAAAAAGACTAAGTCCAGTGTCCCGATCAGAAAATTAAATTTTGATGGGAGGTTTTCAACTTTTATCACAAAGTATCAACATAGTTTAGAAACTGTGAAAAAAAAATTTAAAAAAAAAAAAAAAAATTCACCCCTGGGGGGTCAATTTTTTGTTCCGCCTACTTTGCGTACTTAGCTCAAAATGCCAATTTCAGATGCTCATAACAAAAAATCTATATTATCTAAAGGTCTCATCCTCTCAATATCATTTTTGTATATACCATAGAACAACACGACATATAAATCTGTATTAAAACCAGAATCCTTTTTATTAAATTTAACTTTAAAAAGCAGAAATTATTCAAAATCACATTCTTCCTGTGAAAATACCCATTTTTATAGCAAGTTGATACTATCATTGTGAGAATTCTACACTAGATACACACCATTTGTTTCTTAAGTCCAGTGTACATATAGTACTTCATTTGTCATATAAATTCATATTGTGGTCTATCAATTCATTTAAATTTTAATGAATTTTTAAAATTTCAAAATCTTATCAAAATTGCACTTTGCCTTGTTACAGTACACAGAACTACTTCGCAGCTAAAATGAAATCTGTTTCCTGCCAACAAGTGGTTGATGTGTTGCACAACAAAACCAACCTAACTCTCAAATATGATGGTACTACTAAAAAGGTTGGACATTTAGTCGAAACCGAAATTGCCACAGAGGACCAAACACTACTAATTGGTCTTCGTCAGCAGTGTGGTGGAACTGCTCAGGAATACTACCAGACCATCACTGATTCAATTTAATTCCTAGAACAGTCAGCATCAAAGTTGAATGACAACATTGACATTACACCTAATATTGCCAACACAATGACAGATCGCTGTAAAACCAATGATGCTGTCGACTCGAGGTTGGAGGAAAATTTTGGGCAGAAAGTAAATAGATTCAGATGTGCTATGCATCCGCTGGATGGAATGGCCAAGGACTGTGAAAAAAGTGTGAAGTCACATGAAGAAAGGAAACAAGTTGAAGACCAGAAAAAGAAAGGCAGTTACCCATTTCTCCACCGTGGGGAGTCCAATACTCAAGCTACTGTACGTAGTGCAGCTAAATTGTTCTTTGACCCACAGTTCAACTGTAATGATATGATGATAGCACATCTCAAGACAAGAGGAAGTGTTCCAACAGGCGAGATTGATAAGTCAGTACTGTATTACCATTTTGTGGGTAACAGATTCCACATCTACTTTTTGAATAGTGGACTGCTTCATCACTACTCTCCAGAGATACTGAATTTCTTTGAAAATGTAATGTCTCCAGCAAATACAGTACAACAAAGTGTCGTGAATGCACTGAAACTGGAGACCATCCAACTAACAATGCAATCACTTGGCATCATCGGCAAAGTTGTATCAGGACCATGGATGTGTCTTCTTGCCACAAGCAAAAATATCCTGGAGATGAGCCCTTATTATGCACAGGCCAAAGAAAAACTACAGATGTGGTCTCAAGACAGCAGTGGCCTGTTGGACCCAGATGTGTCATCAGTGTTTCAGGATGTACCTATCAAAAAAGACATCATCTGGGACAGTCTAATGAGGGTGCCAAATACTAACAAACCTGAGCTGCTAGCCCTACTGCAGGATCTATGCACAGCATGTTTCTCTGTAATGGACCATCAGCTGCAGTCACAGCTCCCTGGAGGCACTTTTTGAGATGCTGATGAAACCCTGAAGGTAGCAGCGAAATCCTGTGGTGCCACAAACATATCAGGTGAGAGAAATTTCGCAACTGCAGACCAGGCACTGGCACGTGCCAAAAATGCCACACCTGGACACATTGAGTCTAAGGTGATGTTTAAAATGAACAAAACAGGGAGTTGGCTCACAAAGATGAATGAAGACAAAAAGAAAATTACAATTCATCATGCCATGAAGGATGCCAGGGTCATCAACAGGGATAAAAAAGAAAGGAAAGTGAAAGTGCAGCAGCAGATACAGGAGAAACTGCAACTCTCAAGGGAGAAACTGCAAGCCAGAGAAGACAGTAAGAGAGAAAAGGTGGAGCAGTGGTTTGAGATGGCATACAAACATGGGGGATTGTGGGAGTCGGAGAAAGAAATTCAGGCCTGGGTCTCCAAAATCTCAAAAACAAAAGCCAAGGCTGTCCTTAAGGCACAAGTCAATATTCGAACCAAGGTGCTAAAATGTGAACCCCAGAAAGAGAACAGAATTACTCTCTCAAAGGCCTCTGTAGATGAGCTGGTGGCTTACCTATGTGCATTGATTTCAACAGAAGTCGCACAAGAGGTTGCAGATATATTCGAGCTAATCACTGATCCAGATTCACTGATAGGACTCTACTTTGCACATCAGTGGCTTATTGATGGAGAGAGAAGATGGTGTGAAGGATAAATAGTGGAAAGGATTGATACAGAGTTCAAAGTGACATATGTAGGGGAAGAGGAGTCTTGCTATTTAACCTGTGATGAAATAATCACAGACATTGTTCGTGGTGACCTAGAGTTACATCAGAACTAAACTGTGAATGCCCAATATGACATACATGTTTATTGCATGTAAAACTAAATCTGATGCTCAACTGGACTATTTACGGCAGACATTTTTGTGAGATACACCATGGACATTTCATATGATGGTGCTACATGTACATACCAAGAAATGCCATTAACTGATATGTAAATGTGATAAAGTTTGAAAGATGAGGACCTTTTTACAGTCACACTGTACTTTTACAGTCACACTGTATGGTGCAGTTAGTTTAGTTTTTAATATATATGATTATGTAAATAATTTATTTGTATTATGCTCTTTGATGGGCTCTTTTATGACCTTTAAATATTATTTGACATGCATTGTGGACATTTTAGGCAGTCACCATGGACATTTTTTACTGGGGAGTTACATGCCAAGAACTGTCATTTACTGATATGAAATTGTGATACAGTTTGAATTATGATGACCTTTTTACAGTCACACTGTATTTTTACAGCCACACTGTATGGTGCAGTTAGTTTATTTTTTTAATATGTATGACTATGTAAATAATTTATTATTTGTATTATGCTCTTTGATGGGCTCTTTTATGACCCTTTAAATACCATTTGACATGCATTGTAGACATTTTAAGCAGTCACCAGGGACATTTTATACTTGGGAGATACATGCCAAGAACTGTCATATACCAATATATGTAATTGTGATACAATTTGAATGCTGAAAAAAGTGCAATTAACTCTCCACAGATGAGAATAGTTCTACTGCAGGGACAAGTTCAAATTATACTTACATGATCTCAACATTTCCATTTTGTTTTGTGTGACAATACATAAAACATGTATTTTTTTTTTCTGAAGTCACTTTTAGAACCCATCAATTTGAAAAAAAAAAAAAACCCTTATGACCTTTTTACAGTCACATTGTATAGTTTGGTTTGACACAGAAATGTAGTTAAATGTCCTTTTATGATCTTTTTTTTACAGTCCTTTTTACAGTTAAACTGTATGGTGAAGTTAAGTTTAGTTTGTCTAGTTTTAAAAATGTATGATTATACATGTATAACTAATTAATTCATTATTTATATTATGCTCTTTGGTGGGCTCTTTTATGACCTTTAAATCTTATTTGACTTCATTATAGACATATCATATGTGGGTGCAGCATGCCGACTACTGTCATTTATTGATATGTAAGTGTGATACAGTTTGAATGCCATGAAGCCTCCACAAATAAGAACAGTTTTACTATTGAGGACAAGTTCAACTTATACGCATCTTGCTACATGAAATGTATCATCATATTGGTGATCTTTGATGAAGATTTATCTACACTGTGCCAAGGAACATAATACATCAGACTGATGTCTTTGCGTCCTCGTGAACCTGCAAACAGGAAGAAAATGGATAATATCCAAACAAGCCTGACAATTCATTGGTGTGACATTATAAATAAATGATTATTTGGAAACCTGTGTTGTTTCACTTAGATTGATGTAAATGTTCATGGATGAAAGTCAATTTTTCATGAATTTTCTTGTCATTAGTCAAAATCCGGTGGGGAAAATGTTTATCTGGAGCGCTCAAATCATGTAAAAATAAGAAGGGTGGGGTATAATAAATAAGTATGTTTTTCCAAGGCTACTTTCATCCTTGATGTTACTTTTAAATTTCTGCGAAGATAATCTGTCGGATGGATTAAGATTATAAAACCTTGGCAGATACAATGCACCAAAATGCCCAAAACAATTAATGTATATCTTGAAAATACTGACACTTTTCTCTTTAACTTTCTTTGGATTAAGATTATCTATATCCCGATTAAGATAATCCCATACCACAGATGTGCATTGTTTCAACTGGATGACCCCTGCTTACCTTTAAGAAGACCTATAGAACTCCACATACTCCCAGCGTGTATGTTTAATGACTAGTCTTTCTTAATCCATCAAGATTATCATAATCCATCAAGGATTAACATAATCCAAATAATCAATATACATGTATTACAAGTGATCCCAGACAAGGTGGACCATTTTATCTGCAATGAAGATTTCAGGGCTTGGAAGAGGGGAGATGTTGCACTTATTACCATTAAATTTGTATATTTTGTTTGCATTTATCTTAATCCTGCAAGGATTTAGATAATCCACATAATCTCTATTGACAAATAATCTCAGCAGATATCTTAAGAAGGTCTAACAGAAAATGTTACTTTTTATTTGATGGCTCTATCACAAAAATTGGGGAAGTTACAGGCAAAGGAATGTCATATTATCAGTTGCCTCCAGATCCATCTAGGGGTGAAAGGTCACAACTTTTGTGCTGGAAAATGGGGGACGAAAGGTATAAAAACCAAAAACTTTAAAAGTCTGTAACTTTTTTACTGTTTAAGATATCTTAAAAATTCAAAAAGATTTGAATTCCTCTCCTTTATACCTTTCCAATGAATTAAAGTATGTCTGTCTTACCACAATTTGAAATTTTAGATGATATACCTAACTAGATCAGCCATGGACTCCAGAGGTACATGTATGAAGACAGGCATACTTGACCTTACTACCATGCCTTTCACCAGACCTGCAAGAGGTGTGAAACCCAATAGAAACTGCACAATGCTTGAGTCACATGAACAGCCACACAAGCAGCAGACAACAATATGAATCGTGTCAGTGTGGACAAGCCTGCAGTCAACAACTGTCCCAACAAAAAAATTAGTTTGGGAGACATACTGTGCCTTGCAGTTTAACCGAAGACACACTTGTCATAATGGTTTTAACATATTTTATTCATATAAAATACAATGACTATTGGTATCATAATAACAATTGGGAAGAAGGGCATAGCCCAATATAAATCCCTCTTGCAAGAAAGCATGCACAGAACAGACAGAACATCACAACGCAAAGTGTGGTGCTCATCACTGAGATCCGGAGACTCAACTAGCAGCGCCTGCTTGGATCGGACTCCGCAAAGTGCACTGCACCACGGCAGACACGTTTGAGTGAGACACCACAATGAGTACAAGACGGATAGTGACTCAGTAAATATAATTTGCACCAATTACTTAATGCTTCTGCTTTATGCAGGACTTCCTCACAAAATTAATAGTACTTAAATACTCATAATATCTGTGCTCATCAGACCAGTTATGGTGTCAAATGTAAGATCAGTATATTTTGCTCTCACGATATTCCTCAATTGGCCATCTAACATGACGTGCCTCATCTAAAACCGACCCTTAGAGGTACTGCATGTAACCAGTCTATCACTATGTGGCATTCTTGATCATTGCCCATTTTCACTTCCGAGCTGATGCACTGCAGCATGAAGCCCCATTTTGCTGACTTGGCCTTTCCCTTCTCCCAAAATTCCTCTATTCACCCCAACTGGGCAGGCAGAACTTGTCAAAATGTCACCTTTGTCATACTTGTGCTCTTTTTAGATATATGCAACTAGTTTGGGGGTGGGGGGGGTAAGGAGGGGTCTTGATACACTGGTACAGAAAATAAAATTTACCAGTACAGAGTACGGGAAATAATTTTTCTCCAGTACACAGTACAGAAAATAAGATATTCGCTTAACGCGAAGCGTGCCCCAGGTGTAACACCCAAGTTCGACAAAGCGAACGCAGTTCAGTAAAGCCAGTTTGGCAAACTGTGAATAATGTTGACTTCGCCGCGAGTTGACTTTTTTTTTTATTTTTCATTTTTTTCAGTACTGGTACGAATATTACATGTCTTGCTGGTATGCTTTAGCCTTTACGCATAATAAACTTTGATCAGTACGGAGTACATGGTTTGCTGTCAGTACGCTATAGGGTGAATAATTTTTTCTCTCTACGCTGTACGAAAAAATAAAAAAAGCCCCAGTACGGAGTACGGGCAACCCCTTTCCGACTCTTTAGTTTGTTTCGTCACAATGTTGTTTTCAGAGTGTTTAGTGAATGATGACAAATTTTTCAAGTTTTTCAACAGTTGCCTTTTCCACAAGTTACTATCCTCATGTATTGGTATTAATTTAAAGCACTTCCAGCTTTCTTGCTTGAATCAAAGTTTTTCAAGCATGAATTCTGTTTCACATTTCCAAGTGCAGCAAATGTTTATCTTATGATTACAAACGGTTATGAATTCCTAACATTCCATAAACACTGGCTTCCCCTTTTCTGTCTGCAGTGGTACGCACCACAAGCATGCTTGATGTCACTTGTCCTGAAAGTGATCCAGTGGCTTTCATACTTCTAACTAGACCTTTTAGTTACTTTGTTACAATTCTACAAGTTTTTAAATGAATCAGAGAATTTTATGTCATCAGAGACAGTTTACTGAGCAGAAGACCAACCCTTCCCATGCGTTTCCCACTCACCATTTCTATCCTCTGTCTCGGGCTCTGTTGAGGTGACTTGTCCGTGACCCAGGTCCAGGACAGCTTCAGCTGTCAAAGTATCGATGTTGGTCTTCCCATTCCTGACTTGTGGGTGAGGATTTGGCAGCTGGGAATGACAATTTGTAGTAGAGTTTGCTGGACTGGGCAAAATATTCTGCAAAACATCGGGCTGCTCAGGCTCGGGCACGTGTGTGGTTGTTGCGACGTTCATTCTGCTGTCTGTGTCAAATCCGTTTGGACAAGCTGAACTGGAGGGCCAAAATTTGTTCATATGATCGGACACTGGTGACTGGAAAAATTCGCTTTCAGACATGTCAGACGTTCCCTCCTGAACCTGAACACTACGGGAATCCGACAGGGGAACGAAACATTCCAACGAGCCACTGTTTTTCTGTGTGCATGTCTCTGGCTTGGTCGTGTCCCTGTTTTCTCCCACCGTGCAGGGCTGTGACTCGGTTGTGTTCCTTTCAAACATGACTCTTCATTCAATTCGTCTGCTAGTAGTGTCACACCGGGATTGAAAGACCCGAGCCTGGCAGAGGCCTGTTCGAGTTTCTTTGGCAACTTGAACACTCTAAAGACAGTCAAGCAGCTATCCCCTTGTTATCAGTGGCTATTGCTGAATGTTATGTTAAGCACCGACCGTCTGATGAAAGTCTGCCTCCTGCATGGCTTGCACAAACCAACAGTGAAGATCCAACTCGTGCTCAGAACCTTTGAAGACAAGTTGGACACGTGATATGGCCACTCTGGTGTCACAAGGTAGAATTCCCTGGGTTCTTCACAAATTGGCGGGAAAAAGATGTCCATATGGCCCATTATTTATAATTTGGCTGTTACAGCCAAAACATGGGCATAAAACGAAGAGCAATGTGATAATTTAAAAAGGTCTAAAATCTGAATTGGAATTTTTTAAAAGGTGTACGAAGTGAAATAGAATCTTGTAAAATGAGTAAAAAGTGACAACCCTGGTAGCTTCACTTTTTACTCTATCAAGTTGAACTTCAAGTGAAAAGTGATAAATGGCGTGATCGAAAAACAAAAAGAAAATAGAAATGAGCAACAGCTCTGCTAAAATAGGTGTAAGGTCCTAATCATGTTATTTCAACATGAACATACACTAGATGTTATAATGGTCTTTTATAATTATATACACATATGCATGTACACATCTGAACTTTGCTCCATAATAGTCAGTACATCTTACCCAACTAATAAAACAATCAAGATTACTTCTTTGTTGTTCATTTATTTAATGATGTACATGTAGTTAACATGAGTATCTCCCACCATAATGATCTCAGCAGGTATCTGTATAGTATGGTTGGTAAGACTTGAGGCCACAATGTGGAAACCTCCCTAAACCGAACACCTCCCTGTACCGAACACTTTTGTTCGGTCCCAAGGGCGTTCGGTATAGGGAGGTTTCACTGTATATATATATATACGCTACAGCCCTTATAATACCTACAAACTGAATTGAATGACTGTGATTAAACTTCCGTTATACTCACACTTAATGTTTTCAGTGACAGTTTGGCCCCATTCAACTAGATGCAGCTTGAGCCAAGGGAAGGTGATGAAAACATTAAATACAGGTGCACAGTAATAAGCTAGAACCCTTGTAATACATGTATACAAACTGAATTGAATGAATGTGGTTGTACCATGCAAAACACACATATTATTCTGCCTCATTCATTTTCCCTGTCTCTCTCTCTCAAAGGCTTTTTCTTCCTCTTTAAACTCCATAGGGATAACAGAATAAACTACAGTGGGATAAAGAAAAGATCAACACTTTTCTACTAGGTTTAAAGTGTACACTTGGGCTTGACCCTCCCTCCCCTTCCCCAGTGTGCGTTTTGTATATTCATGAAAATGTCTACATTTTTGGACGGCCCCCAGACCACCATTATAATTTATGCAACATTTTATTATTTCCATGTTTATCAAAATTCTGATGGTCAAAAAGCAGCAAACTAGTTGTCACAAGTTTAATTTAATGCCACTATTTTATTTCAATCAACATAATGGGAAACAGTTTCCCACAAGTTGGCAACATATGGTCATGGGTCAGTCACAGACCCACGGTCATTCCAGGCCGATAAGCACATACCATAGAGGTATTATAGGAATACCTCTATGCACATACGTACAACCTGAGGGACGGGCAAAAGTGTTCAATAATTAGAAGTGTTTGTCACAGTTGACTTACTCGTGAGTATGGCACAAATTACACGGACATTGAAAATACCAGTACTTCTTAAGCTGTTTCATGTAGTGACAGTACAGAGTCCCGTATAAAAATGGTGAAAACATCAGAGAAGCTGCTCTAAACACAAAATGGACAAAACAAGAGGCCCATGGGTCAAGTGTTCTGCTGACTTGTATTACAATGATATAAAGACTGTAAACAAAACAAGAGCAGGTTGATAACCTATTGTGTTTATTGTTTGATTTAGAATGCAAGGTTCCAGTGAACTATTGATCTGGAGGATTGACTCTCTACTCCATTGAAGTTCAACCTAGTTCCTGTCATCACCAAATCATTCTCTTGACTTTGCAAGCCTGATGACCTATAAATACTGGGTTATAGCTATCCATATGAAACAATATAATGTGTTGGACATAACCTATGTAACCTGTCTATTTGAAATGTCTAGCTTAATTATTTTTCAAGGAATACAATTTTACATTTTGGTTCATAATTCCCATCAAACTGTAGGTGGTGCCACTAGTATCTGCATCAATAGTGGAATTTAGGACCCCAGATGACAGCAATTGATGGTGTTTATTTACATACATTTGGCTATTTGCTTAAAAGCTTCAAAAGGATTTGTTGTTATGCAAATAAATAAAATTATGCAAATGATCACCCTCAAGTGCTGCCCTCTGGTGTCCTAAACGGGTCTATTAAGACTTGGACCTCCACAATCCCACTAAATTCCATAATGATCCACTAATAATTACAAATGCAGAGCATTCACAAGATTTTAACATTGTGGCCCCTAAATTCCTATTGCCCATATGACTATCACATTCAACTTTGATTTTAAAAATATTCAACTCAAATGTGCGCTCCATGTCCAGCTATCCACGCATGGTTGATATGTTCAAATCAGGTAATGACTGTTTTAGTTATTGCAGAAAAACATTTCCTTTTATCTTGATGTACTGCTGATTGAAGCTCAATAAATAAAATAAATAAACTAGAAAAGAAGATTTGCTTCACAGCAAATCTGTCTGGATGCCTTCAAAATGAGAACAGTTTGAAATGCTACACTTTGCCATTGTTCAACATAATCTTAATTTTCGGGTGTTAGCCTAATTTTTATAAATTAAAATGCTCAGCTTTGGTTCTTGGTTCAAGGGATGTGGCCATGTCCCAATCTTATAAAGTGAAGTTTGAATGAAACTACTATCTATAATAGTTTTGAAGCTATTCAACATTTTAACTTTGTGTATTTGCCTAATTTGCATGAATTATAAGCCTAGAAGAACTCTGGTTTATTGTTCATTGGATGGGGCTATGCCACAACCCATAAATTAAAGTAGGAATGGCACCTCTATAATAGTTTTGAAGCTATTAAAGATTTACATTTTGCATATTTACCTAATTTGCAAAAATTAAAATCCTACAACTTTGGCTCATGGTTCATTGGATGCGGCTTTGCCACAAACCTATTAATTGAAGTTGGAATGGCACCTCTGTGTACAATAGTTTTGGAAATATTCAATTTTTAAATTTTTCAATGTTCCTTATTAGCATAATTTGAAATTCTATAACTATACTGTCAATTATAGTGGCAAGTGTCACAAATGCACATTGAAATTTTGAGTCCATCTGCAATAATTTGGAATATATGGCGCTTTTAAAATTTTTGTTGCTTCTAAAATTTGCATAATTTTAAACATCATGACTTTTCCAAATGAGATGCACAATTTCAGTGGTTATGTCAGTCAGCATGGCAAGATTGGTGGTCTTTGGAAAAACAGTGTCTGAAAAAAAAGCTCTGAACCAACTTGGTCATGAAGAAAGAAAGAAAGTTATTGCAGAAAAACATTAAACTTCGACAAGTGCCACTGTAAACTGCTAGGTTCATGGTGGCACAAAAAGTAAGTCACTAAGTAGAGCTTAATATACAGTGTATTGAAACATAATCTGAGGCTCAATTGTCTTTGCCATTGTTATCCAAGCTACACCCTATCATTACAAAATCACCTCTTTCAAATTTACTAGCCAGGAGATCAAAGCAAAATAACATATTAGCATTGGACATGATCTATATATATCCTATAAATTTGGCATATGTCTAACTCAATTATTTTTTTTAAAAATATGGGATTTCATATCTTTCAACACATTTTGGCTCATAATTTCCATCAAATTATAGATGGTACCACTGGTATCATATGCAGCTGAAGTTTTGACCTCCTCTGCAATCCCACTAAATTTCATGAAGATCTATTGAAAATTAAGGGTGCTAGAGTGGTCACAAGATTTTCGCATTTTGACTTGTATATTTCATAACAGTGTAGGTGGCACCATCAATATCAAACTCACCCTAGATTTTCATACACATGATACATACTGAAAGTTGCATGAGGCTAACTTGAAAATTGTAGACCCTTTATCATGTTCACAAGCATAAGTGTACAGACAGATGGATGGACAGACATGAGTGCTCATACAAGCTCTGCAACCTTATGTCAGCAGGTCTAAAAATATACAATATTCTCATGTTAACTGTAAAACACCTAATATAGTTCAGTTACTTAGAGTGATAGCCAATAGTAGTTCAGAAGTGACTTAGCAACATTAAGCTTGTTTAAACCTTGCTTTGGGATTGAATGTTAACAGGATATAGAATTAAACAGTGGCACTGTCCTAGTGGAAGTCGATGAATTCAACAGCAATGAAAAACTAGAAAAGTTGACTTGCCTCCTAAGCAGACCAAGTACCATAGATCTCTATTCCAAGTGAAGTGCAGAGTATACATAGGTACTGGTCTGTTTAGTAGGCAATCAATGTTAGCCCTTATAACACTCCTTGAAACAATCTTGTTTTAATCCCATTACAGAAAGATTCCTCACAGCAGTAGGCACTCTTTATTATGTAATCAACTCATTATCTTTATTGAAACCACATGCGATGTGATAAAAAATATATACAACACTAGCTTTCTCTTTTTTTCTTTGGTTGTGCTGTTCACTTATCACAGGTTGAATTTGTAGTTTGGGACTCAAAATGGCATTCACTCTTCACAAAAGTGAGGTGTTCACTAATGACAGGTAAAATTATTATGTAATTTGAATGCTCCCTATAAAAAAAATGGCCTTAAAAAGGGACCGAAAAAGGTTCACTGAAGTCAGGTGTTCACTGAGACAGGTTTTACTGTAATACATTATGTCACAATACATTATCTTTGGAATGCCATAGACCCTATGTTAATCTCCCCAGAAATCTACTTCCAAAAGAAATGTGGGGCTGTAGTGATCAGCATAGACTTTAATAGTCAATCTTTATTTCACCATTGAAAACAAAGTAAAAACATAACATAACAAAAGAAGTAAAAAATATCAAGAAAATAACAATATCCACGAAGTCATTATATGCCACAGCTATGGAAGCCACCCAGAAAAATATGGCAAACCTTATATTGTAGAAAATATTGTAAGCAGAAACAGGTACATGTACAGTGAAACCTCCCTATACCGAACCCCCTTGGGTCCGTGAAAAAGTGTTCAGTATAGTGAGGTGTTCCATATAGGGACATTTGATAGCATTGAAAGTATATCTTTGGGACTGAGAAATGGTGTTCGGTATAGAGAGGTGTTCAGTATACAGAGGTGTTCAGTTAGAGAGGTTTTACTGTATATTGCAATGCTACCAAACATTCAAGGTAATCATGCGTGATGTTGGAAGGAGCCACAGGCTATGACAAAGCCAGTGTTTGCCAGTGTTTGCCAGTGCAACGGAGACCGAGTCTGTGCCCAACACTGACCATACCGTAGGTACCACGGAAGATTGTAATGCCACTTGCAGAACTGTGGTTACACCCTCTTGCTGCCAGCACAATTTTCTCTTCTTGGCATTCACCATTCTTGTGCTTTTGTTTTCTGTGAAAAATGTTCATGGTATTGCCTTAACAGGCTTTGTCGCACACAAATTTTGCATTGGTCAATGACATTTATCAATGTGAAAGTTGCTCCTATCTGGTCAGTGCATTATGTGAAAATGTTTTCTCACATTGTTCAGTCCTGAGAGGACTTTGAAATTTAAGTTAAGTTTGAGTGCTGATTGTGTTTGCTATTTTAATGGTACCACTCTCACCCCACAAAAAAGAAAAAAACGTTACGTGCCATCTAAAAGGTTTCCCACCTTTAGGACTCTTCTACAGGAGCTTGAGATGTTGTGTTCCCAGGAACACCCTCGCTAGCTCTCTTAGATCACCCTTATCATCCAAACACACAGGGCGGGCTAATAAAACAACCAAAGGAGAAGGCTGCAGCAACAAAGAACCCACAAGAACCTCCAAAGTCATGGAGTGGTTCTATTCCTGCTTGGGCTTCACTGACTCAGTCAGTGTGAGGGTACCCAGGTCCAGCCTCCAGAGTTGGCCCTTCCCAGACCCAGGACAGCTCTTCAGGCATAAGTCTGGTTTTTGCACCAGCAACCCTCTGGCCCCACTCATCGTTGTGGCTCCCTGATGGCTCAAGTTTTGGTCCATAGGTCTACCAGACTTACACCTAGAGCGTCCCAGGGCTCTACTGGCTATACTGACTCTCCTGTGACATCCATCTTTCACACCTCCAGTGATTCTTTGGCTTCATGCCTGGAGACTGCCATGCAAAAGAACCCAAAATATCCATTTTAAGCTCCTTGGTCCTGCAGCATCCAGTTTTGAGGAGTCTGAGAGGAAGTGGCATACCATCACAAGAGCAAAACTTCATACCCCAGGCCTTTCTTGAAGCTTTGTGATGCATGTTGGTCCATATTTGCTGAGCTGTGCAAGGATGAAAAGCCTGGACCCATGAACTGCTCAAATTCTAACTATGAAGGATTATGTCTGGGCTGACAGCAGGAGAAGAGTTTGTCAGTACACATTACAGAAAGTTGCCATTGTGCCATAGCTTCTACCCACTGCTTGAGAGGATTGGAGGTGGGGTGGGATAGTGTGCTGCCCAGACTTATTGATAATTTCTACATGAGTAGACCAGTTGAACCAAATTTTTTCCCACAATGGGATCTGTCCATTGTACTCTCATCACAAATAAATACTGTTTTGATAGGACATGGCAAGCATGGATTTTAAATTCCTTACCTTCAAAACAGTCTTGCTGCCATTGATGGCCCTAGGAGCCATGACTGGGGAAATACATGCTTTGGATTTCCCCAGGTTCACCTGGAATGAAGAGGGTCCTGAGATTACCCTGCACCTGGAATGAAAAAGCCTCGAGACTAGCCTTAAGAGCATTATAATAAGTGTGTTTTATGGCAAAAGATGCATGTTGCCAGGCACCTTACCATGGCACTTCATACATGGCATTTTAATTGAGCCCTTGCATGCCCACCACTTCAGACAGGTCTGAGCTGGACAGGCTTCTCAGCCGTATCATGGCAATGAGGACTGTGAGAGACCTCTCTTCTTTCATACTGCTTCAGGTTCCATGAACACAGTGACATTATTTTTAGATGGAGCAACATAAACGTCAAGCTGGTACATACTAAGCAGCTGGCAAAGACTGATAACTTCAATGAGGCTGTGTCATCAGGCCACTCATGTTGTGGTAACTCTTTCTTTCTCGTAGAATCCATTGAGAAATGTGACCCAGTTACACTTCAAGAAGTCATGTATATGGAGATCTTACAATATTTTTATCTTTTTTTACCTGTGAAACTTACATGTGCTTAAGATGGAATCTGGCTCACTGACATTTAAACATGCAGTCAACAATAATACACTTTGAAGGTTGTCATGAGGTCAACACTTGCTGTTCATTGTTGATCTTCAACACTTTTGCATAGAAATATTCATTCAGAGTTCCTTTGTCTACTGGTACCTGCAAGAAGGCGAAACATCCATATTCAGCCTTCTTGGTCCCAGTTAGGTAATAGCTTTAATCCCCATTTAGTGCCATTTTTTCGAGTCTTATTTCATGAGTCAGAGAGACGATACACTCACCACCTTTCTGTCGGTATGTCCCTGTGGTGTTCCATAGATAATACATTGTGATATACTTTGAGTTGTTCCTTTAATTTGTATACTAACCTATGGAACACCAAACAAGTGCTCCAGCTGACCCAGCTCTGGGACTTCACTTGAACCAGCCACCAGAGGATGCAACCCAATATGTAAGCTGGACACTACACCTGTACATCACTCAACCCAACATGTAAGCTGGACACTACGCCTGTACATCACTCAACCCAACATGTAAGCTGGACACTACACCTGTACATCACTTTTGTAAAAGTGAATCCCTGAAGGGGCTAAATTCCTCATATGTACATTTTGAACATGCTGATATCCAAATTGGATTTAAATTCACAGATCTCCTTCAGGATTTTGACTCCATAAAATTAGTCTGTCATGCATTTGGACTGAGTTTCACACCTGAGACTAGAAACTGTGTTGGATTCAGAGTTGTCAAAGATTGCTATAGCGGGAGAAAACTTGTGGTGCACCTCACAGGCCTATAAATTGGGAGGTAGCAGTCAATTACAATGAAAACAGTTATCAGTAAATTCACCTTTAAATAATTTATCATGGACTAAACTGTTTCCAAGAGTCTTCTCATGACATTTCAAGCCAGTTTCTGTTAAGATTTTTATTTAGATAAATATATCTTCAGAATGATTCATAAAAGAAAAAATGAACCTTTAGGATTCAAGTCTGCAATTTTGATATTTGGACCATGCAACACTGTACATGGACATTTCAAAATAAAATTCACCAACTTTGTGCATACACAAACTCTTTGCATATCAATCTTATGGATCAACTTGACATATACACATACAATCACCATATACAACCTTGCAAACACCAATTTGAGCTTTTAAGTTAATGAAAATTTAGATGCTTTACTGACAGCACTCAGAATGTGAGGTCTACCAACAGGTGTAGTGGCTGCTTTGCTTTACTGGTTATCCACGAAACTAGAAAACTGTCCAAAGGACATGGATGCCCCACCTGTCAATGCCCCCAACAGCATTATCATTATCCCTAAGTTAATGACATCACCAAAGGATAATTAGGCCAAGAGACAAACAAAACATAACGGCACATATTAATTAATGTTTCTATCAAGTTTCATACCTGTACCTCAAACATTTTGTGAAATACACATGACACAAGTTTGGCATGAGCCAACTTTTCACTGAATTAACACTTCCATAATGTTAAAAATGAACAGAGGTTAATAACCCCCCCCCCACAAAAAAAAACAAAAACAAAAAAAAAACAGGTGCACATCTTCATATATTGATTAATTATTCTATCAGGCTCCTAAGCTGTATATAACTAGACATACCTTCAACGCAAAGTGTTGACTGAAGGGTCCCCCATCTGGAGATACCCCAGTAATGAGCCCTAATGAACATACATGTATAAGTAGGCTGTCATTTCCTCAAATTAGAGTCATGGTTACACCAAAATCTAAAAAGTTCATCTTGGCATGCTGTATAAGCATACTACCAAATGTGAGCAAAATACATTGGAGCATTCTGGAGATACTGCAGTAACAAACCCTAATGAGCATGTAATTAGGCTGCCATTTCCTCATATTAGGTTATGGTGACACCAAAATCTAATCAGTCCATCTTGCCAAGTAAGATAAGCATGTTGCCAAATTTGAGCAAAATACATGGAGGTATTCTGTAGATATCATGGTAACGAGAATGTGCACATCCAGATGAACAGACAACCCAAAAACATAAAGGGTCCCCCCATGAGGCAGACCCTTAAAAAACTAATTGATATATGCGTGACACAAATCTGATGAGCCTAATATTGAAACAAAATTTTCATTAATCAATGATTAATTAATGTGGGATAAAGAATCCAAGAGGCGAACAAAACCCCAAGTGCACATCTTATATGTTGATTCATGTTCCCCCCACGTTTCATAGGTGTACCTCAAATGATTTTGGAGATACATTAGACACAATTGTGAAAAGTCTAACATCGAATCAAGCTTTTCCCTAAGTTAATTAATGATCAACGTACTGAAACCCCCCCTTACCCCCTTATTTGAACTTTAATCTGATTTATGGATATCCAAAATTGAATTCTTGATATCAGTAATTATTTATGGATATCCAAAAAATAATTTTTGACATCCAAAAACAATTTTTGATGTCAAGAATTCATTTAATGACATCAATAAATGATTGTTGGATATCAAAAAAATTGTATATTGAGATCCAAAATTGAATTCTAGATATCCAAAATAGATTTCTTGGTTTAAAAAATTCCTTGTTTGGACATCCAAAAAACAAGTAGCAAGCAAGAGGAATTTTTTGATACCAATAACCATTTTTGGACATCCACAATTCAATTTTTGATCAGGAAATCCTTTTTGGATATCCAAAAGTCATTTTTGCATATCCAAAATTCTTTTGTCTCCACTCTGAATTATCAACATCCATAAATGATTTATTGATAACCAAAAATGATTTTTGGATTTTGGTTATCAATAAATCATTTATGGATATTCAAAATTCAGGGCTAAATGTTGGGAGTTGAAATAAGTTATGCTCACTTAACGATTGTGACAGCTGATTGGTGTGTGTCCAATTAGACTATTCAAAACCTATGTTTGATTTCTCAATTCGCAAAGAATAAAAGAAAATAAGTGAATAAATAAAAATTGTGTGTATGTGTCCAAGTATTGACAGTTTAGCAATTTATGGGTACATTCTCCTTCTTTGACAGGGCATGAACTGGAACTGGAACTTCGGGTTCTGGTTCGTGAGATGTCTACCACTGCAGCCAGAATGGGCCCTGACCAGCAGCTGAGACCACTTGACTGATTGAGTCTTTAGATGATGAACTGTCACATTGCAGTCTGTGGCCATGCGTTGCACCTGACCAGCAGTGCTGGCTATCCCCTCCAGAACTGTAGCAGCCATGTTTCATGGACACCAGCTCTGCACAAAGTATGCGAAAGGGACCGTTCATTATCACAAACATTCATTTCCTTATTTTTGGACATCTGAAAATCATTTTTGGATATCCAAAATTAAATTCTTTATAATCAAAAAAGCATGTTCATGTTTGAATGTCAAGGTTCAACAACCTATTAAAGGTGTGGACAAACTTAAGTTGCAAGTTTTCACAGCCTGAAGAGGGATTAAATAAGATGAATCTTTGTTAGAAGTGGGCAGTGTTTACAAAGGTTATGAATCAATGTTAAAGATATTGAACTGATGAGCAAATGTCACTGCTGGGTCCAGAAATACAACAGTCATGTGAGCTCTGCCTGTCCCAATGTACCCACTGACCCTAACCAAAATCCTTCCATATTACAGTTTGTCATAACAGAGAGTTTGGATCTGTGTTGGGTGATTTCTGGTAGTTGATCTGATCTCCCTTTACAAAGACATGCTAAACTTTGGTTCATATTTCATTTGATGCTGCTATGTTACTAACCTATCACTTGTGTTTAAAATGGTACCTCTCCATCATGAAGATGATGACGATGACGACGACGACGACGACGACGACAATGATGATGCCCTCCTGTGTAGCACCTCTCAGTCAGCACTAGCTTATTGTGATGGGAACTCACACCAAAGAGGCTTCAGACTATGTAGCCTGCTTGGGGGAGGGGGGTAAGGGGGGGGGGGGCCCTAGGACACTGGTACAAGTAATAATTTTGCCCTAGAACAATAAACAAAAAAATGTACAAATAATGGTAGGTACTGAGTGTGGAAATTAAAAAGGCTTCCAGTACACGAGTACAGCAAATAAAAATGCCCAGTATGCCAGTATGGAAAACCCCTTTCCCTCCCTGCTTTGTTACACAATGCAGATGAGTTTACTCTACCAACACAGCCAGTCTCCCTAGGATTGAAGGGTAAGCCCACAGTACTGGGCACTGGCACCACTGCCTGTGTACCAATAGGTATGGAGGCTAGGCTTTCACAGTTCAATCATCTCTGGTTGCATAACAGCCTGGTTGTGGAAACAGTCACCAGCTTGTGTGTGTGTGTGGGGGGGGGGATATATCTAATTTATGTGTATTCTGAGGAAATTCAGCGAATTTAACGTAAATTAAACTTCTCAATTTTGTTTGCATGCTGCAAGATTGTGCTTTAGCAATAGACCCACATATTAAGCTTTGAATGGCAACTCTATCTGGAAAAGTTGTGAAGATAATGCAAGATTTAAACATTTCCATAAATATGCCTCTAATTTGCATAATTTTTAATATCATGACTGCAAACTTCACTACTAGGTCTATCACCACGCCAAGTTTGGTACTTTTCAGAACAATAGTGTCTGTGAAAAACTGACCCCAGAATGTAAGTAAGTAAATAAATAAATAAATAAATAAATAAATAAATAAATAAATAAATAAATAAATAAATAAAGAATAAAGAAAGAAAGAAAGAAAGAAAGAAAGAAAGAAAGAAAGAAAGAAAGAAAGAAAGAAAGAAAGAAAGAAAGAAAGAAAGAAAGAAAAAATTTGAGGAAAAAACAAGAAGTCTGTGTTTACACACAGACCTAATCAAGTGACCATCACTGCTGTGCACTCATGTAAAAGGGTTTGGATATGCATGGGTCACCTAATGGCTGTCCCAGTAGCTAGGCCAGGGTCATTATGCCATGTGGCATACTTCATGGTCCAGTACCCTCTTTTAGGGGAAAAAGGGTTAAATGATGCAATATAAAGGAACAACTATTTTTGCCATTAATTCAATCTATGATGCATGTATTTGTGGAATTTTTTTTCCATCATTCTCATTATCCCTGGATATCATGGAATTCTATGATCCATATATTTGTGAAAAGACATTGTTTATCATTCTCATTATGCCTGAATATCACAGAATATGCGGAACTTGCTTTTCAGACACCATCTGAACCATTATAATAAAACTATGCACACTCTTCAAATTTATGATAATTTTATTCTACATAAACACAATAAAACAACATTATCTTAATTTCACACAGAAAAAGCACCACAATTTTAAAGAACTGTTCACTCTAGGCTTGATCTGATTTTGAAATTTCAAACTTCAACACTTTTAGGCAGAATCTAATAATATATGATAAACATATCAGCAAAAAGTTAGTTTCTGACATGAACATCTGGACTATTTACACCCTAAAATGTTTCTCATCAGAATTTATTTTCAATAGAACCACCTAACCTATCAGTGATTTCTAACAAATCCCAGGCTAGGATAAAAGACATCTTTGAACTTTTCTCTTTTTTTTCAGAACACAAAGGTGGACCAGCACCTTTAAAACTTGCCAGCCAGGTAATAAGAAACAGCACTAATTTACGTAGGTTTTTGCCACATATTTCAAATGAAATGTAAGTTTCCTAGGTACATGTATAAGTAACTTTGAAACAACCAGACAGAACAGTGGATATTGAAATGAACTACATACATAACACCATCATATACATATGTAAAATACACTGTGTGATAAAAAAATTGTAAAGCATGCGACAAATTGCATCCAGGAAATTACAAATACATATATCCCAATATGATCTGCTTCTTCTTATTTTAACTTTTTTCACAACAAAACTGTAAAAAATGAACAGCAATTTCAAATGTTGAATGCTTTGCCCTGCCCCCCCCCCCCCCCCCCAATGCATTTTCATAAAAAACATTTTCTGAAAATTATTAAAGGAAGCCCAATCAGGATAATATATCCCCAGCTTCTACCTTTATCCAGACATATAGCGTGACCCATCAATGGAAGACTAGAAAAGGTGTTCATACAAGTATGGACTTCCATGTGCATGTAATCCCTTCTCCCTGATCTTGGTAAGTCACAATGACCTAAATTATAAGCGTTCTTTTGCTTTTTCACTCACAAGGTATCCTTTTGCCAAATTTGATCAAAGTCTATCAAGGCATTTTGGAGACATCAAGATAAAAGTTACCAAATAGCTGGCCCACTGCTAAACCTAGTTTCTCTACAGAAGTGGCACAAAAAGAGGAAGCTTGGACAAAACAAGAATTCAGATACCCTTAAGCTACATGCACGTGAGCACCAGTAGTATCACAAACCAACACCAACATGGGACTTTTTGCCACATACTATTAGAAGTTTTCTCTAAAATCATTGTCAAAAGCATTTTACTTTACATTGGATAAAACAAAATAAGAGGGCTATATGGACAGCCCATGCTCAGCTGATCTAGATACATTCACATTAAAATACATCTCAACTGGAGCTGAGCTGCACACAGTTGAGCTACAGCTACAGCTTGAACTGAGCTACATGCAAGATGAGCAGACCCGAGGTCAACTTAACTTTGAGCCGATAGTATATGGATATCAGTGACCCAGATACTGCACTTAGTTACACAGTTTTACTAAGATCCTGCCTAGGTACTTTGCCAACAGGTTTAGAGTGGATCTGATGCCCAGTTTTGGGGGAAATTGCATAAACATATATGCAAACTTGATTTTGAAAATTTAAAAACGAGCAAATAGTGGTGGCATCCCTAAATGTATATGTGTGGTGGAAACAGAGTTAAGCACACACACACACACACACACAAACACAAAGAAAAACAAAACAAAACAAAAAAAAACCAAAAAAAAAATGCAGCACAACTTGTAGAACAAATGATAGTCTATGGGTATACAAAAGTGCTATGATAGTCTATGGGTATACAGAAGTTCTACCCAATTTCAAAGCAATAAGTCAAGCATTTTTACAGATTTTTTATTGTTTAAAAAAAAATCATAGCAAATCCATATCATTGAAGCATGACCATATCATATCCAAGATATCCAGCCAATGTATATCCTTACCATGTTTGAAGTGAATTTGGTGTAAGTTTTTGGAGAAAACTACATGCATTTGTACTGGTATCCCTATTATAACCATGCTAGCATGCTCTCTTACCTATCATTATGTAATTTTAAAAAAATAAAGGCAAATTTTAAAATGAAAAATCAGAACATGACAAAAGTACCCCTGATAACAAACTTTAATGGTGACTCGGTTGAACTATAGTTCCACTACGGTTGAACAGACTCCCATGGTTTGCAAGATGCTGAAAATTACAATGGCACACAAAATTAAGATATAAAGACTGCAGTGCCACCTGGTGTACAAATTAAGGTCTTGGGGTCCCCAGAATTGTCCCCAAGCAATTTCAAAGTCATTGGCCAAGCAATTTCTGGGAAGAATTTTAAAGATTCCCCCCCCCCCCAATTAACAACAAAACAAAACAAATTTGTTTAAATATCATGAAAATCTGACATACACTGACCTATGGAATATGCTTGGTAGAGACCCACCCAACTCTCAACCATGTTTGAAGTGGCTCTTACATGAAGATGTATCCACTAATTCTCCTACAATAACCAAGCCAACATGCACTCTTACCAATCATTATGTACTTGTTAACACTTGTCAAAAATCAGGAAGTGATAGCAGTATCACCTAGTGAACAACTTTGGTGCAGACCCAGTCAAGCTACATTCCCACCAAGTTTGAAGAGAATTCAGCAAGTGGTTCAGATGATGTAAGTTACAAACACAAAAATTAGAGGACCTAAAGATGGAACATTCCAGCACCTGTTAAAAAAATTAATATCATGGAATGCCTAAAAGTGTTATTATGCAATCTCTAGTGGTTTCATATATATAATTTTTTTAAAAATGCCTCTGAATCCTCTCCACCACCACTACCACAAAACCCCAATAATATTGAGCATAACCACTTGATCATATTTGGTAGAGATACAACCAAGGTACGTCCCCATGACGTTTTGAACTGGATGCAGCCAGCATTTTCAGACAAGAAACCTAAAATGTTAAATTGTTTACGGCTGATAATGGACAAAGGGCCACAAAATAAGCTCAGCTGCCTGACAAGTCAGTTGCGCTAAAAATCAAACAAAAAGCAAAAAATGAAAAACAAAAAATACATGCTCATGTATCGTTTTAATAATCAATCAAGTTTCCTGAACAACACATACTAATCTTCAGGCAGGATATACACCAGAAGCATTTTTGGGTACCTATTATCTAACAAAGCTTACAGGTTGCAACATATATTTAATGTGCACATTTAAAAACATAATACATATAGTTTTCATGTGACCATAATCCTTACAGATCTAATCAAATTCTGGAAAATCTGCCAGGGACTTAATGTGTGTTTGCTTTGAATTTCTCTACAACTCAAAGGTATGTTCACACATTCAGGGGTTCTTTCCAGTTTCAAAGGCTATACTTGGAAATCTATCCAAGATATGAAAATTCTATGACTACAGTATTTTTTCCTCAAAAGAAAAATGCTTAATTTTTACAATTTAATTAACCTGTGGCACAGATGCAAGATAAGATCTGTCATTTCATGTACCTGCCAGGACTTTACATGTTTATAAACAATTAAATCACAAAGTTAGTCAGATTTGAAATGTTTGGATAATGCCCTTTGACAAATACATTACACCTGTATGTATATATATATATATATATATATATATATATATATATATGTGTGTGTTTTTGAACTGTTTGCACCAACTCCTTTCAATCTATTAGCTTTTCTGGGTGCAAGATCCACGTAAGTGTCTCCTGTCTCAAACAAGGGCTATGTATTCTGTCTCATTTTTATCTGGCCTTTGAATTATTATTCCAAAGCACAATTCATAAATTAGATCAAAATCTGTGTCAGACACAGATTTTACTGCACTCTCTGGCACATGTAATAAGCCATATGTAATCATGCACTTTCACACAAGTTAAAACTCCAACCTGTTTCACATACTACATGTGAGCTTTAGTCTCACAGGCTCTAAGAAGAAAAAATGCAGACACTGGGAGTGACTGGTGAAAACGTATGCAAAAATGCAAAAGCTAGTTATTTTGCACTGCAACTCCCTTCTGAAAATCACCAAATTTGTAAAATTTACTCTTCAAGATCTGCCACAGTATTTGGAACTTAGAGCCTCTGCTGTCTTGGGAGACCATCTACTAACTATACTTTGACACTGTTCAAAAAAAAAAAAAAAAGGGCGGGGGGGGGGGGGGGGGGGGGGGAGGATACAAGGGATACAACAATTATGTGGGAAGACCAGGATTTGGGCCTCTGCTATTACAGCCGTGTCTTCAGAAAGGTCTGTCATGTCAGGGACATGTCAACACAGGGATCATGAAGTTGATCACGTGAAACATGCGTAGCTTTCATAATTCACACTTATTTAAAAGAAGAGTGGAATTCTATATTTCCATGTATTTATATTGGAAAGCATAAGTTTTAAAAAGGGACTACATATACCTGTGATTTCACACATTTATTATGAGCAAAAAGTAGGGACATCTTTCCTGCCATCAGGTGCCCCCAAGCGTGCCCAATAACCCTCTGTTTGGTCAGTCCATGGTATCCCTTTGGTCCCCCATTGCTCTTTGGATGCTTCTTCAGGCTCACACATACAAAGTGATGGGACATTTTTGTTGGCAAATTTAAAACAGACACCCTCTGTGACCCATGCAGTCTGTTTCCAGTTTTGGAGGTAGGGATGGGTTTAACATTACACTTAGTTCACTTCAGACCAATGATGAACTTTTCTGAACATGCTCATTATTTAGCTGGATTCAATGAATACTGCACAACCAAATTCCTCAGGAAAAGATTTTTCCTCCATTATCTTGCCTAAAGTCATACCCCATTCCGAACAAAATTGTGCACAATTTGAAAATTCACTTTAGCTTACCACATTTAAAATCAGCTTTGCTTTCATTTTCATTTTTAACCCTTTCCCCTTGAATTGAGACTGAGTCAACAGCTTTCCTTGGCATGGGTTGGGCACTTAGTGCCCAACCCATGCCAAGGAAAGCTGTTGACCTGGGGCACGTGATCTTGATAGGTCTCATCTGCAATTCTCAGTCAAACTGTTTTTCATTACCGTTGAAATTAGTTGAAAACGTTGAAGCAGATGACATTTGACCACCAGCCGGTTTTGGCCGGTTTAAGGGGGAGAGGGTTAAAGGTTTTATGTGCCAAACTGTTCACTGGCAGCAGAAAATCAATATGATATCAAATTTGACCTGTTTCATTTTATTCAATATCATTTTTGAGAACTGTATTTCCAAGAAGATGTTTACTGTGACCACAGTGTGTATTTGCCTAATTATGTTTGAGAACTGCTCCCTGCAGCTGTCACATGACACCTTCCCAGCTGTCATCCTGTCAACAGCGACCAGTCCCTGCGGCTGTCACATGACACCTTCCCACCTGTCATCCTGTCAACAGCGACCAGTTCCGCGGCTGTCATGTGACACCTTCCCAGCTGTCATCCTGTCAACAGCGACCAGTTCCTGCGGCTGTCATGTGACACCTTCCCAGCGGTCATCCTGTCAACAATGACCAGTCCCTGCGGCTGTCATGTGACACCTTCCCAGCTGTCATCCTGTCAACAGTGACCAGTCCCACCAAATGTGATCTGCTGCATTACTTTGCGCAGTATTGTGCTTTCCTGACAGTTTCACACAACAGCTACCACAGTACATATCGCCATCAACAGCTTCCTCTAAAACACCCAAGGAATACTGTGTGCTAAATTTGTATGTTAAGATGGTAAACATTCATTCCTTGATGCTATTACCCATACCCTGACCATATACCCAAAGCTGGTCAAAAGCACTACAAGACAACTATTACATGAACATTAACTCAGACCCTTCCGGTATCTGAAAGAAAAAGACTAAATTATTTCACTCTTGATGGAATAAAGTGTCCCATTCACTCAGTTTCGTGATGTGCTGTCTGGACAAAAATTTCCACCCACTATTTAGCTCTGTAGACATAATCTCATATAAGGATTTCCTTATACTCAGTGGATATATGAATTATACAGCAATATGTAGCACTTTAAATAAGTTAAGCTTGTACATTAGTACTCAATGTCATTGTGAATCATATGTCTGTTTTTTAAAACTTGCTTATATAAAAGAGTTTGTTTCTGTGTTTTGCACCTGCTTCTAAATTTTCAAACTTTGTATTTACATGGCAGTGAAATAGTGATACTCTCTTTTATCGTATGGGTTCTTTCCTGCCATGCAGGCTTGTAATGTCTCACAGATCTTTCTCAGTTTGCGATTTTCAACCTCCAGCTGTAGGTTTTTCCGTTCCAGTGCCTCAATTCTCTCTCCTGCATGCTTCACTTTGTTGAGATCCCGCCTCATTTCTGAGTTCTCCATGATCAACTGTTGGTTCTTATCCTGTAGATCTACGATTTTGTCCACAAAGACCTTCCATTTATCATTCATCCGTGGCAAAGAGGTGGTCTTCATTTGCTGTTTAATAGTCTCACTGCTGATGACCTGCACACTAGTGAGGAAGTGGTCTGCCTTGGACTTGTCTGTGTCAGACAGAGGACTGTCGGGTGACGTGGCATGACCAGAGTCTTTGTCAGACCCGTACCCTTTGTATTTGTCATAACTAACTCCACTTGTGCCATGAAAGGTGTTTCTCCCTATGCCACCTCTTTGGAAACCGGAGAATTTCTCTCTATAACTGCTCTGGCCTGTACTTCCCCTTTGGAAACCTAAGGATTTCTCTGGAAAGCTGATAGGTCTGTCACCAGAGGGCACTGGAGCATTTCGTCCCACATTGGCCATGCTGGAGTAAGGTTTGATAGGTTCTTGCGAATTCCACATATTTGCAGGTGAAACAGACCTTCTTTCTGGCATTACACTAAGTGTTTTTCTCACAGGGGCTGAGGAAGGTCTCTGTTCTGGGTGGACAGTGCCAACAGCTGGTGAGGCAGACCTTCTTTGAGGGCTCACAACCCCTCTAGTTGGGGCAGTCCGTCGCATCACAACACCTGAAGTGTCAATAGCCTGAGTACTTGAGTCTGTTCTGTTTATCTGTCCAGTCTGAACCTGGGTAGACTGGACTTGCCTACTTGGTACCCTTGTGATGGGACTACTGGCTCTCAATGGGGATGAAGAGCCCTTTAGTGGACTCCCTGGTGGGGATCCAGTGGGACTATCAAACTCAGGACGCATTGCAAAATAGTGTACATTGTCTTTGTTAATCTCATTGTCACACAAATTACTGATTTTTTCAGTGTGTTTTTTCACAGCAGCTGTCCGTGAGGATAAAATGTTAATCTCTTTTTCCAGCTGATGAATACGACCATTGGAATTCTGTCTGATGGTGTCAATTGTCTGCTTAAACTGCTCCTGCTGAGCAAGCAACTCCATTTTCTGTTTTTGCAACTTGGCATATTGTTCTTTGTCTTTCATCCAGTTTTCTTCAGTGAACTTCAGTTTCTTTTGTAACTCTTCATTTTGCCTCTCTATCACCTTTAGTCTGTCCTGACAGTCAAGAGACATTCTCTTTTTTAATTCCTTACTCTGTTTTTCAAGTTCAGCCAATTTGGCCTGATATTCCCGAGATAATTCTCTGGAATTTCTGTTCCGCAGTTCTTTAGTCTTTTGTTCCAGTTCAAAGACTTTCTTCTGGTACTCCTTCTCCGTTTTATCTTTCAGTTTTTGTAGCTCCTGTTTTGCATCATCCAGCAGCTCCTTAGTTTCGTTTAGTTCCTCTTTAAGCTCATCATTCTCTAGCTCAAGGCGTGCTGCTTTACACGTCATGCTGTCATTCAGTTCTTCTGATATTGGGTGAAAGTTTCCTGCAACACACATGCACAGAAAAGCATGCATTACATTGGATCTCACAATGAAAATATAGTATCAAAACAAGTATGCCATCAACAAGAAAGGTATCCCACAGGCAGGCATGCACGCACGCACGCACGCACGCACGCACGCACGCACGCACGCACGCACGCACGCACGCACGCACGCACGCACGCACACACACACACACACACACACACACCCTACCTTTGCCTCTGCAGAATATTAAGTTGACAAGAACAGCAGTATTTTTACAACACTTCTCTCTCAGATCTGTTTGTGACAGACAGGTTTCATGTAACAATACAGCATCTGGGATGGCACTAGCCATTAGCCATAGGCTAATGATTGTGGTATTTGGCTACAAGAATTTATAACCTTTTAAAGAAATTTTTGTTACTCTGCAGCTTCAAAATCAGTTTAATCATCAAACTGCCACCTATTATTTAGGTGTAAAATGTTTGAAGATATGAGCTAACTTTGAACTTTAAGTTTGGCCAAAAGATTTAAGTGATTTTAGCCAAGTTGGCTAGCAAAATAAAATGCCTAATGCAAGCCCAGAGCATGGAACAATCATTGAACATAATGCCAGAATTAATTATACATAGTATTGATAAATTAGAATTTTTGATAAGCTTCATGTGACTAAAGAAAACACAACATAAGACTTTGTTCAAGGTCAGGGAAAACTGCCTGTGTCTAATTGAAATACTTGATCAAAATGACAGTACCAGTAATCATTGTTCATTACCACTTTTTTATATCATTTTCTGCTGTCTGCTTGTTGTCAGGTTTACACTTCAGAAAATAAACTGACTGCAGTAAAATGTCCATGGCTCAGGAAACAGAACTGCCTGCCAAAGAATACTCTTTCCTCACCAAGAGGCTGATCTTCTCAGTATCATATCACATAAACTTCATTAAGCCGACAATTTAACTTTGATTTCCACGGAAGCAGTTGCCCTAGTTTACCTGGGATATGGGTCTGGCTGCTGTTCAGACTGTTGAGGAACTCTGTAGAGTTATAACTGAGGATACGACGGATGCCCGTGCCTTCCTTCATGTTGCTGCGTTCAAACTCTAGACTTGCATTCTCATCTATCAGCTGCTGCATCTTCCTGCGATCCTCCTCTTTCTCCTGTCAAGGTCAACAGTCAACCATCATGCTTTATAAAGATCAGCGTGATCCTGCACATAATCTGTCAGTGTGGATATTTCTTCAATTCTCACAGATGAAGTGCCCCCCCCCCCTTGAATATGGTCAATATCCCCTCCACCCCTCACCCCCACCCCCAACAGAGACCCTCCCCCTTACAGACCACATTATTGGTGTATTTGGAGTGCCTTGTGGAAACAGGGACAACTGTTAAAGCCAAAAGTAACCCTTTCCCACTCAAATCACCCAGACAGAAATTCAGGTCTTCTTTAATGCTTTTACTTAAATTTCGTCTTCAGAAAAAATATTTTTTGCCGAGATTGTAGATTAATCCTATCACAATGACACCTTCTGATCATTGGCTTTCATTGGCATGGGTTCGGTACATCATACCCAACCCATAACAAGGACAGTTATTTACTCACTCTCAGTCTGACCAGGAAGTGACCACACACAGAAATCACATATTATGGGCAATTTAATCTATTTTCTTTGGTGATAATTTTTACTCTTTGGTGATAACTTTTACAATTTTATGAGACTTCAATTGACAAATTATGTTAGAATGCCTAGGGGTCAGACAAAATTATCAACATTTTCAAAAGTGTACACCGAGTGCTCTTTCTTGTAACCCTCCACCTTACCCCCCCCCCCCCAAGAATATTCTAAAAATGTTGATTATTGGCTAAATATTGATAAACATTTGCAAAATTAGCTAAAAACGTACATTGATCTTGACACCCCCCCCCCCCATGTACTCGATGTGCTAATGTGAAAATGTTGATGAAAATGGCTGACCCCTTATGCAGGCTTGTGATAAAAAGTTCTGCTGTTTCACAGATTTGAAGCAGCAGTAAAAACAAAACCTCTTTGGAATCAATCATTTCCCTCTTAAACTGGCCAAAACTAACTGATCGTTAAATGTCTTCTGCATGAATGTTTTTGACTATATCAATAGCAATGAAAAAACAATTTGAATGAGAATTTAGATAAGATTTATGAAGATAACATGACCCAGGTCAACAGCTTTCATCTCAGTCTTAATGCAAGAGGGAAATGGTCAAGTGAATATTCCATATTTAAGATGGAAGCATGCCATATTACAAGATTTGATTCCAGTTGATGACAAGCGGGCTACTGACATTGTTTGTCTCCTCCAGCTGCAGCTGTACCCTCACAAGTTCGTCCATGACATTTTCACAGCGTTTCTGTACCACTGTAAGTTGTTCCTCCATCTTGGTCTTGGCCTCCAACATCGTACTGTTGTCTTCTCGCAGCTCCTGTCAACAGATATGGAGGCCTATATTGGAAGCTGACACCAAGCACTCTACTGACATTCAACATGTGCATGAAATCTCAAACCATATTGTGCCCTGTTATCTGCTCTATGCCTGAATGCGATAGAATAACCAGCTTAAGAAAGCACCATCACATATAAAGCATTATAATACCTCGGCGTATGTTACCATAAAGATCCATCTGTATCTGTTCAGACTGTTCAAAGATTTCTGATGGCTTGCTGCTATAATTTCTGAGAAGCAGCTCTGACAAAAACATGCTGTGTGTGTGTGTGCATGCGTGCGCGTGTTTATCCCCTTTTTGTAGGCAGCAATCAAAACAACGTAACCAGTGATACTGAAATTGGAAGCCATCCCCAACCATGCACAGCATATGCTGACATGAACATCTATCCTGATCGCACAGAACAGCCTTTATAAAACTGTTTCCCATGTGGAGAGGAACTGCATCATATATTTTTGTGGTCTCCAATTCATCATGAAAAGTGAAACATTTGAAAGTCAAAATAAAACATACGACCAGTGCAGTATTTAACCATTTGAAATTATTGTATTTCTAAACTGCATCTGCCTTGACAGTTTATTTTACATAATATTACCAGTGACAATATTACACAGATAATGTTTCAAAAGATGTTGTAAGAGGCTCGCTGATGTATGTAACATAACTGGACTCAACAGTGTGACTGCAGATTGTACTGGAAGTAGCTCTTGTTTCACCCAAATCCAAATGCAAAGACTAAAACCTATTTTGACACTTAAAACTTATTCTTGTGCTAAATTCCTTCTATTTTTTATGGTACATAGTACTAAAATTTCTGCTCTTTTGAAGGCTGATTAGGAGTTACAAAACACTGCGTGACAAGATTAGCACCTGCTGCCACCTGGTGAGAGCTAGTACTTTAATCAACTGAATCCAGGTGACAGCATCACAATTTATGCCTCCGCCATTATATCTTGTAATTTCAAAGCAAACAATTCTGTGCTTTTAGATTTCTGCTACCTGACAGCAAATACTTGTAATCATGTTCTCATACACAAGTACAAATTAAAACAGCATGGCATGTTATCCATTAACCAAATACATGAGACCATGTACAAGTACTGTCAATGATGTACCCACAAAACTTAATGCACCCACAACAGGTCTGTTCATTTCATTGCGTTTGGTCTGCTATATTGACATAATACAGCTTTCTTCTTCTCAGAAAACATTATGCAAAGAACCTTTAAAACACAAGCATGATTATTTCTCTAGAACTACTTACCTCTACCCGGGACTTAAAGAACTCCAGCTCATTGAGCTTCTCTTTGTATTTCCGGATTTCTTTTTCGTACCTCTCCACTTTGAGTGCCTACAAACACAACATTCCATTGTAAATGTTAAAACAATGAAATATCAACTTAGTTGCATATACAGATGGACATAAATATATGTCCTGGTCATTAGTGAAACTGTACATAAGATTTACATGTAGAAGATACTTATAAAAAATGAGTGACTGGCTTGATAAAACCAGCAACTAGTACAGAATAGGTTAGGCCACATGAAAAAAAATCCTGGTTTATAATCAGCACTGTTTTTTTGTGCTGCACCAAATTAAAAAAAAAAATTAATTTGTAAATATTCGCGAAAATTGCTGACAAACCTTATGCCTTAAGCAGTCATTGCTGCTAGTTCCGATTAAGAGAACTATATCACAGCTTTCTTGTGACATTCTGAAAAAATGAATGACCTGTATGGGCAATGGGGACATGCAGAAAGCTTTGATACAGTACATGTAAATCATTTGGAGGGAAGGGTTGTTAAAAAAAAAAAGAAAACTCTCCCTCCCTCATCATTTTTTTTTAAAAACACTGATGATAAATTGGGATATTTTTCATGTGGCCTTACTGACTTGACAAAATCAGTTTTTTTGTTTATTTTTAGGTACATTACCATGGCAGTAAATCATGCTGTCCTTTCAAGACTTACCTTTTCTTTATACATGTCCAATTCATCACGGTAGGTTCTGGCTGCTTTTGCATCTTTGCTCAAGCTCAGGTTCTGAAAAATGTTATGAATCAGATGAACTTAACTCTCTGAATGCCAAATGCTGCTAAAAGCAAACCACTTAAATAACTTTTTTTTGTGTGTGTTTTCAACCACTTAAGTGTGGAGTTGAAAGATTTCAACTCTCTGTACTGCTGGGCATAAGAAATAGAGTTATGCTCAACCTGTGGTCAATCATTATACTCATTAGCCTCGGAGGAGTCCAGTGAAGGACGAAACGCATCAGGCTTATTTGGCACACCACATATCTATTCTTATCAACACTTGCCTAGTCTTCTCACTTAAATAACTACTCTGAATTATACTGCCGGTGCTAGATTTGTGTTCTTTGTAAAAAGACCTTTCACTCAAGTAGCAGCATGTATACAATTACATAAAATATAAAATTATAGGTCAACAGCTTTCCTTGGAATGTTTAACCCTTTCCCCCTTGAATTAAGACTGCGTCAACAGCTTTCCTTGGCATGGGTTGGGCACTAGTGCACTAGTGCCCAACCCATGCCAAGGAAAGCTGTTGACCTGGGGCATGTGATCTTGATAAGTCTCATGTACATTTCTCAGTCGAATTGTTTTTCATAACTTGAAATTAGTTGAAAACACTGAAGCAGACGACATTTGACCAAGAGCCGGTTTTGGCCGGTTTAAGGGGGAAAGGGTTAATGCACCCAAAACCAAGTTGAAGAAAGCTGTTGACTCAGTCCAAAATGTGGCATTGAAAAGTATTAAGCACTTAACCTTTGTTGAACACCATTTTATTTAAAGCCACAAAATTTTGCGTATTGCATCAACTTATCATAAGTAACAGAGTTGTAAAATTTAACCAAAACATTTCTTGGACAGACAAATACATTGTATGCTTTTTTTTCCAAGAGATAACAGACAATGAAAAGCTTCTTTTTATAAATGCAGGGACAGTTGGCCTCTGTTACACATTTAAAGATGTCACCTATACACAAAAGAAAAATGTTTTACCAAACTACATAAATGAAACCAAATCATTTTTGCCTTCACAAAGACAAACAATGCTTCATCTCCATCAACACACAACAGTGATCACTCTTGGTATCTACCTAACACAACCGATGAAACTTTGTTCCCATCTGCGAAAAATAAAAATGATGCTTTCTCTACCTGCACAGACATAAATGATACTTTGTCACTATTTGTGCAAAATGTAAATGGGTTTGTCTTTACCTACATAAGACATAAATGATACTTTTTCCCACCCACATAGGAAATAAATGATATATTTTTTACCTATACAAGACATAAATGATACTTTTTTTCTATCTAAATAGGATACAAATAATACTTTTTTCTCCCCATGCAGGGCAGAAACAATACTTTCATTCTACCTACAAGAGACATAAATGATGCTTTGTTTCTAACTGTCCAATGTACATGCATACATGTAAACGATACATTGTCTGTTTCCATACATGACATGATACTTATGTCTTTTTCCACAAATGTATTGATACTTTGTCTTTACCTAATACTTTTTCAAGAAATAAATGTTTCCAGTCTAAGATAAAAATGTTTATTCTCCCTACATTCTCACTGTGTGTTGGAATAATTTATTCACAGATAGATTGCATGCATGAGGCTTTTTAGTGACTGGGTTATTCATGATTGGGAGTTGTGGTTCAGTGTGCTAATAGATTAAACAGTGCACACAGGAAAGAAAGTTTTCAAAGGATTCTATTTTTAAAATCCATCAATAATGTTTTGGTTCCACTTGGCTGTTCTTGTGTGCAAGAAATAGGGAGGGCTGCAGACAAGAACTGCTTTTCAAATCTGGAGATAAATGTTTTTGTTTACACTTTCTGGTTCGTGTCTGCTACACGTAAACAAGGGCAGTATTACAATATTTGTTTAACAACACTTTTAAATGTTTGCATCATATTTTTGTTACCGTTGACTGTACTAGTATGAAAGGACCAGTACACAGGAGCATGATCCCTGGGGTATTAGCACAAGGAAAGGACAGGCTGATTTATTGAAATTTTAATGGGGGATATGTACGGACAATGATCTTATTGTACAACCTATGGACATGCAGAGAGAGTAATGACTTGTAAGAAATGAACAGCTGATTGCCCTTAGTAAATTTCAAATCAAGGGCAGGATATCTTCTGAGGTACATGTATGTGACCTTGACATTGATTTTTTACTCCTTCACTTTCTTTCATTAAAGTGTGTGTGTCGACACACACTTTTCTTCCTTCCTTCCTTCCTTCCTTTCTTTACAGGCAAATTTGTCCGACATTTCATTTGAAAAGTATTACATGTAGAAACTCCAAACTTGGCACAATTATACTTCTATAGATAAAGTCTGGCCTTTTTATAATGAGAGGTCATGCTTTTCAAAATTATGCAAATGAGGGCTAATTCAAGTTTTAAATCTTCAATATCTTATATACTATAGTAGATGTGGTACCAAGTGTATAGGAGTTTGATCATAGCAAGGTAAAGGTCATCTCAAATGTCAAGGTCATGTCAAGGTCAAAGTTCAATTTTAAGCCAAAATGTCATTTTGAGGTCAAGGTTTGCTTCAGGTAGAGGTCATCTCAAGGTCAAAGGTCATTTCAAGGTCAAAGGCCACTTTCCATGGTAACTTACTTCTAGCCATAACTTGGTCAATTTTTATCCAATTTTGATCATGTTGGGCTCAAATGGTAGCTATGGTTAAACTACATATTTTGAAGTTTACATGTGACCTCTAAAGGTCAAGGTCATTTGGACCTTTGAAAGTTTCATCCAGTCATAACTTGGCCAATTTCCATCCAATTCTAATCAAGTTGGACTCAAATTGTAGGTATTGCAAAACTGTACATTTTTATAAGAACATGTAACCTTGAAAAGGCAAAGGTCAAGGTCATTTGGCCCTTTGAAAGTTTCATCTTGCCATAACTTGGTCAACTTTCATCCGATTTGGTTCATGCTGGGTTTAAATTTTGGGTATTGTAACACTGCGCAATCTACATGTGACCAACTTCTACAAGGGGGTTGTTGACCATTGTGCACCTAATGAATTAAAACTAAAAGTTGTAGCAATTTAAATTATGCTAAATAGCACCACTAAAAATTTTAAATCTTGAATAACTTCAACGCTATAATAGATAGAGATGCCATTCCAACTTGTACTCCTGTGTTATGGAATAGTTGTACATTGCCACACCAATATGCTTTGAAGACACACACACTGATTTGCTATGCAGCAAATCATCTTTTCTAGTTTTGACTGTTCTTGTCTCACTGAAGAGATTAACTGCTGAAAGACTTGACTAAATATAAATTTTTTCAACGTAAAACTATTATTAAGAAACAGTACTCATTATAGGTCACTTAAGCTGGTTTTCACGCACTTTAGGTGCTTTGCCAGAACCCCCATAAAAATTCCATGGATCCAGTGCCGTCACCATGCAGCTACATTGAGCACCAGGCACTGTGGCATGGCACAGCATTCCTGGTGGCAGCAATGCGTACAAGCAAGCATGCCCAATTCAGTTTCCTACAGTATTGACGAGGGATGGTTGGTTGGGAATTCCAGTGACCTGTGGTGAGCACTGGTTCTTAATACTAGTTTTACATTGAAAACCTTCATATTAAGGTCACAGTACTACACCATAGGTCACTTCAGCTGATGTACCATCAGACCAACAAACTCCACACTTGAGAGCCATGGACTAGAAAGCAACCATCCTGGATCCCCGGGGCACCTTCTCTAACTCTCTTGAATTAGAAGGGCTGGGCAGGCACACCCTAAGACAGGCTGGAAGCAGCTGTTGGGAAGCACTTGCCACCTAACAGCAGCACCTTCACTTCCACCAAGTCTCTGACATAAAAGGATGTAAAAGTATTATGGGAGACCATCTAAGGGATGCCACAATATCCTCTACTGACCTCTTGCGTAACACGTCCCTGGAGGCAGAGAACACTCTAGTCTGAGCCCAGAGAGAATGAAGGCGAGAGCTCACCATCCTTCCAAGCCATCTGGTAGGCCAAGGAAACCGTTTTCCTTATCCAACCCAAGATGGTCTTAGGAGACAGTCCTAGACGCTGACTACCTAAGGGGAGGAAACAAAGGTTTACATCTGGCCGTATGAGGTTTCATTGTACTCAAGCAGAACCGGGGCACTCTAACGGGAAAAAGGGCTCGATCTTGATTGGAACTGGACATTGTCACCGAGAGTGACTTGACCCAAAAACCTGTCAGGACAGTTGCGGGGTCACTTGCCATTTGTGTCTTAGACACAAATCCCACGAGGCCTTCGAAAAACATCCTTCCCATCAGCAGACCACATGATGAGGGACCTATCAAAATCGTGCATCTCCCCATACTTGGTCTTCTTAAGTTCAGTGATATATTCAAGCTATCTTGTATCAAAATATACTACAAGTACAAAAACAATATGTTGCCTAACTATTTCAATGATATGTTCAACTATCACCAGACACAACGCACTGATAGACCCAGAAGAACTGTAACAATACCACGTAGATATGATGTAACAGAGCATAATATTCCTATTTTAACCCCAGTGATCCCAATATTATTTACAAATACTAAACTTAATCGATTGTGTTTAAGACATAAAATACCGGATTTAATTAATGAAAATTACTTACCTGACATAGTTATGACAAAAATTGATACACACTCCTTGAAAGGCTTCTCACAATATGCTAAGAATCATATTATTAACCACTATGAAATTAACTGTAACATTATTAATTGTCACGTCTGCAACAGACAAAATTAGTCATATGTATTATTATTGTCACTTGGTCTATCAACTTAAGTTTTGTAATCTCTGTTATCATTCAGCCTATAGTAATGTGTTAGAAATCTTATAGCGTATGAGTTTAAATATAGTAATTAAATATAGTATATCTTTACGGTGGCCTACATGTCAGCGACTCTTCGGAGTCTTAATGTATGGTCTCCTGGTTTTTAAACATATAAATTTATTCTTGTAACACATTGTGTAATTTTGTTTAGACCAAATAAAGCTATTCTATCTATCTATCTATCATGCCTAGCACCTGTGACCAGCGCAAACAGGAAGACAGTCTCGAAGGTAAGAAACTCAAGATCGATCGTAGCCATATTTTTAGGCTCGAACGGAGGATTAGTGAGAGCCCCAAGCACCACAGAGAGCTCCCAGCCAGGCACAAGATTGTACTCCACTGAATCATCCATGTAAAAGCTGTTCACAAGTCCACAGAGAAAAGGATCCCTCTCTAACTCTAACCCCTGAGGGGCCAGGTGCCTCGGAGGGGGTGGGGGAAGGAGGAACACCCCCACAGTGCACTCCAACCTGTCCAACTGTTTGCTGACAATGGCCAACAGAGGTTCCATTGTGCCCATCAACATTTGGGCAGAGGCCTCCACCTGGACAGCTGCAGATTTACCTGGCGGGGCCCAGCAAGGGAACCCAGGTGGAGCAACAAGAAGCAATGACAACAAACTCGTCACCTGGGCTCAATCTGCTGCTACAGCTGGCTTTCTTCCTCCTTTGATGGTAACTGCTCAAGTAATCCCCAAGGTTCCATCCAGTCTTCTGACTACCGATGCACTGCTGGCAGCAGGACAAACAGGTTAGGAAGGGCCACTCACCACAGATCTACTCCAACAAGCTACCGCGGATGTGGAGGGGACCCTTGCACGAGAACACCCAACCACAGTCCACGGAGAATCCGCAGAAGGCCTTCTCTCCTCCAAAAGGGGCCTCAATTCGAGGACCCTGAGTCTGGCTGTGAGGCCTGGCCTGACTGGTCCTTCCCCATCACGGGGGCCTCAATTCGAGGACCAGTGCCTCCCCCCCCCCCCCCAAGGTACTGAGATCTCACGCTCACAACATGCCTTTGCACATTTGCGCCTCTGTCTGGCAGACCTCATGTCTTCCAAATGGACCTTCTGCCACTGAGAAGGAGTCTATCGGCGACTCTCCTGCAGAAAAGGCCACTCCTATCCATGAAGGAGCGACATGCTGGACAATCATCCAAATAGGCCATCCTCTGGTGGTTGGCGTCCCACTCCACGTCTAGATTCATCACTCGCAGACCTGGACTAACTTAGCCGTTTATAGGACAAGTTCCCCAAGAAAACTATAGACTACCGCACAATGTCAAAAGAAACAAGGAGACCAAAAAGGTAAGAGAAAAGTGGCAGCTTCCAACAACACGAGTCCACTACAAATGGACGCCAGAGTAGAAAACTGAATTGCGCATTGTACATTAGTATGCATTGCTGCCACCAGGAGCACTGTGCCACACCACAGTGCCTGGGGTTCAAAGCAGCAGCATGGTGATGGCACTGGATCCATGGAATTTTAATGGGGGCTCTGGCAAAGCACCTAAAGTGCATGGAAACCAGCTTTAATAAGTGAACTTTGTTTTGTACTGTGTCCTTGTTTTATCTTTCAGATAACATTTCTGCTTGTTTGTATGCTGACATTAATCTGGGTAGGATGCACCTTCAAGTGTACAATTTGTCATGGCTTTTAGATTGGAGGTATTTTACTGAGGCTTTAAATTCAAACTTTTGGATCCTATTCCTGATAAATGTATCTTGAAAGCAGACATGTTTTTGTTGTCACAATTACATGCCATCAGCAAATATACCAAAATAAAACTACAAGAAAATAAAGATAATTTACAGTGTTTTACTCTGAGAATTTAAGCTCTTCCTGACTGCATGATTACTGCACATAATATAGGCATTCTGGTTCACTGACCAAACATCCTGGCTGAGTGTTGGTATTAAAAAAAGATACTTATAACATTTTCCACTTCAGCACTTCTTGTCCCTTATGTTATGCACGGTGAACCAGTTGATTGGGGCAGGCATCCCAGCACCAACCATGAGAGTGATCTGGTTGGTACATGTTCCAGTGAGGTGGTTCAATGTTCACATTGTATAAACCATGAAGCATTAGTTCTGTCTGGGCTTAAAATGTGTTTTATAGTTGGCATAATATAAAGTTCAGGGTTTGACATTCAAGGATTTTAACCACTTGTCTGATTACTTTTTTGCCTCAATTTAGGACAAGTAATGGGCTAAATCTGCAAAGAACTCAGAACTTTGACCTTTCCTAACCAAATATTCATTTATACCAGACAACAGGGCTAGCTTCACTGTCAATCCCTATGGTTGATATGTAAATTGCTGTGTTAATCAGCCCCTGATCGACACCAGCCAGGCCTCTCTACTTTGACTTACGAAGCCAACACTTTAGCTGTGCATCACTACATTTCTAGAACAATATCCCACTGCTGATTCTGAATTACTCCTAAAACAATATCCCACTGCCATATTCTGATTTTCTATTCTTTTCTTTTCTTTTTTTTTTCTTTTTTTGCGAGTAGGAGGGGTGAAGGTTATGTTATCAACATGATCATGACAGGGGCCCAGACAATACTGGGCTATTGCCTATGGCACCACTCTCTCACCCACTGAACACAACTAATAGCATCTCATAATGACTGCAAGCACTACATACTTAGTCTCAAATTAAGAGGCTTCAAACTGAACCCCGATGCCTCGCCTTGCCACTTTTTCCAGTTACCCCAGAAACTGGACAAGATTGCTGATATTCTGACACAGCAACATGACAGCTGAACAAGAGCCCTGGGGCCCATTCTTTGTCCACAAATATAACAGCTTACTGCAAGCTGACTGTTACATAAGAACTACAAAAGGGCACTCCCATATGTACAGCTTCATACAACCCTTTCTTCCAAAACTGGCAGGTGGTCATATGTCATCTACTCACCATTTTTGACTAATTTCAACAGAAATGAAAATGAATTGAGAGAGAATTGTAGATGATATGTATCCTGATATTGCTGACTCGGTCTAGATTCAGGGGCCAGGGTTAACAGAAGTCTGTACACTCCAGTCAGTAACTCTTCACTTGCTGCAGTCCTATTTTGCTTCACCTATTGATTTTTCATTGTGTAAATTTCATGTAACTGTATGTTTCCCTCTAAAAATTACAATTGATTTCCTGTTGTCCTGACTCTTTACAAAATGAAACCACAAAAAAACACCACAACCACAAATTTGTTATCCCAATGAAAACTTTTCACTGTGTTCAATTTCCCCTCAGACTGACTCGACATTTTTTCTTGGGCTGGTTGGGACACTACACGCCCAACAGCACCAAGGTAACCTGTCATCTGACATTGGCGTGCTAGTTTGGTACAAATCATCTAGAATTCTTGTAGTCTTAACTCATTCACCCTAATGACGCTTTTTCCCGCTAATATCTAAATGTCGTCTGCTAATTGTATTTTATTAATTTTTTTTCTCAAAATTTTGGATGAGACTTGCACGGAAGATCATTCCAAATTATATGCCAATGGTCAACAGCTTTCCTTAGAGCGCTCTGGGCGCATAGCACCCACAGCGTGCCAAGGAAAGCTGTTGACTCGGTCTTCTATCAGGGTGGAATGAGTTAACAGAGCTCACAGCATTAGTCACCTACTAGTGTCACACTGTTTCCTTCTTCAAAATATTGTCCAAATGTCAATATGTTTTGTGTCTTGCACACCATGGACTTGATAATTTCCTGGAACAACCTTACCAACAGCTGTGTCACAGTAACAGGTTTGGCTTTGCATTCAAATGGTCCTTATTATGCCACAAGCTGTTTTGCTAAGGTGCACCTGAGCATATCTTTCATGTTGAAAATTTTCTGCCAGACCCATTTTTTACTTTTTTCAGTGAAAATAATACTTCTTTCCCAAACTTGCATTTAAAAAAAAACCAAACACACACACACATACCATCCAAAATCCAGCAGCCTCTCGACTTAAAGCCCGGGAGAAGTCATTTCTTGACTAACACCTTGACATGGAGGTCTGTGTACATGCACAGCCCTGTCGACATGCATTGTTGATGATGTACACATACACACTGACTCATATCCTGGTCACCTTAACAACTATAGAAAATACACTTTTAATTATTTAAGAAATGCAAAAGATTACTTATTACTTGAGTTTGGAAAATTTTGTTTATTTGATGTTTTGGGGAAAGAAACAATACCACTTGTACATGATTTTAATTTGTAAAATTAATATGTTTCTGACAAAGATCAGGATTTAAAAAAAAAAATGGTTGCCATGGCAACCATTTGTTTGGGCAAAAGCTACCATTGTAACCTTACACAAATAAAAGTGTACACTTACAGTTGCATTATTTCTTCTTCTTTTTTTTTTAAATTACGGAAATACTATTTATTTTACAATACATTTAACTTACATTAAAACCTTTGACTCATATTTCAATATTTAGCTCTCAATGGCACGTTTTCTGGCTGTGCTTACCTCATCAAATCCCTCTTTGAGTTGCATCATGTATCAGAGACTTGGGACATTACCTCAATGTTTCTTCACATATAGTAATTAATGATGAGACCACAGAATGCCAAAATATAATGAGTGCACATGGACATCATTTCATGTTCAACAAGAGGACTAAGACAGGCTTGTGCTCTGCTGAGTTTGCATGCACAGACTGGTAACTGTCAGCATAAATTAGTTTTGTAAATTATGCATAGGCATATGGTGAAAATACATTGACTTTGACCACAATCTGGACCTAAATATCATGGCAATAAAAATCAATGTGATACACAGAACATGTAGTAGGAGAGTTGCTGATTGATTCAAGCTACTAAAGTTGCCCTGTGATCTTAGGAACATACCAAAGTCACTTCTATGCTATTGACAGTTAAGGCTTTTTACAGCACCATCAAGCACAATATCCAGCCTTCCTTTTAAATGGGTTAAGTTGATTGATTTCTTTTGATGTTTTCCCTGTTCTTGTATCTGGTAATACTCGAGTAGAATCTGCCTCAAGTGACCACCCATGCACCAAGCCAAAACAGTTAGAGTCCCCTATGACTGGGTTTGTGATTTATGCAAATAATCCAAATGACAAATTGCTGGAAAAACCCAGGCCTGGTTACATACAGGAGCTGGGTGCTGAAGACAGTTGGGCACAACAACAAGTTCAACTGTACAGGTTTACCAGTTGTCTTGATGCTTGTTGGTACATGTGGGTTTGTTTTTGTTTTTTTTTTGTCTTTGTTTTTTGACATGGAAGACCTTTTATTATCACATTATATTGTGTGCTCAGAGCATCTGTAAATTAACAAGCTTTGTGTATATACATGTTCCCACCCCCCCCACCCCACCCCCACTGCTTATTTTGTCATCTGCCTTACAAATACCTCATTTCATCTCCAGACTGATTTGAGTTTCCAGAAACATAATAAATTTTACCATATTTACATATTCACACTTATCTATTATGTTTAGTGCATTTCCCCTATGTGCTAACTTGTTTTTATATAAAGGTACATAACCACATTTTTTTCCATCTAATTTCATACAAAAAAGATTAAAAAATAGCAAAACATATAATAGTTGTAATTTCACTGACCCATTAATGTTGTTTGTCATGTATTTTGTACTCTAGGATTAGGAGTTTTAAAGAAAAGTCTATGTTTTGTATGCCAATAAATCTAAATGTTTCTTTTATCTTTTGCCATGAACACTTTAATTTTGTACATTCAAAGAAAAAGATGCTCAAGTGTCTATTTCATCACAAAATGAAAAACTTGGGTCTTCTTTCAGCCTTCATTTACATATATTTGCCCGCATGGCAAAATAAAATGATTAACTTTAAAACACAGGTACATTATTTCTTTGCATGCAGCATTTGCCAATGGAATGAAATTACAAAAAATCAGCAGGAATCAAAATGTTCTCAATTTCCCTAAGATTGACCAAAGTCAGAAGGCCTGGGCCACAAATGGCATGTAAACTGTATATACTTGACTCATTCCATACTATGGTCACAGGCCTTGGTCAGTGGTTCTGGCACTGCCTGGCACGTCATGCTGCAGCTGCTGCAAGTGCAGCTGCCCTTGCAGCAGCTGCAGCATGACGTGCCAGGCAGTGCCAGACCCACTGACTTAAGACTATAGGCATGTTGGTACTTGAAGAAAAGCTCTTTTCATGAAGAATTTATATGTGCAATTGTCATCTTAAATCTAGGTAAATATATGGAAATATCAGGGACTGGTATGGAATGAGTTAACAGTGTCAATCTCCCTGCACACAGAAAACTGTGTCAGCCATTGACACCTGAACTGTAAATAGGCACAACCCCTTGGGAAAAACCCATGTCAATGCTTACCTGGCCTTTTATCTTGGCATACAATGACTGGGTGTCCCTCAGCTCTGTCTTTAACTCTTCTATCACTTTTACTTTCTCCTCCCTGAAACACAATTATTCACAGAGAATTAGAAAAATAATTTCTTCTTACATCCCTTTGCCCTGTCCTCCCTGGAATACATTTACACACATTAAAAAATAGCAAAATAATTTAATATTCTATCATTTTCACTTTCTCTTTTGTAACTTGGTTGAGAAACAATTACATTGCAGACTTCATTTGATCACATTATCATGAACATGTTTCACCACAGGTAAAACCATTTTCTGTCATTCTCCAACAAGATTACAAACACAAAGGACAGTAGAGATGCCAACATTTAAAATGCCATTTCAGGGACATTTGAGTGAGAACATCAGTGGCAGAGCATACTTAAAAAAGAATATACAAGAAAATAGTTTCATTGTGGGATAAACACCATAAATTGGTCAAAATTTCAGCTTATTTCAGGGACTGTATGATGAGGGGCAGTTGGCGGGATCTCTGGGACAGTGATTGTACAGTGCATACTTACAGCTCCTCCTGAAGTTTCTGAGTTTTGTTTTTGTGTAGAGTCAGCTCCTTGTGTAAGTGATATTTCTGTAGTCCCGGCGGTGCAGTTAGGGGCCCCTTCTTGCCCTCTGCTTCCAACTTGTAGTAATCTCGCTCCTGTGTCTGGATCAACAGACTCTGAAGAAAATGGTCAATAAACATGTTAAAAGTGTGAAGGCATAAAAATAAATATACAATAATAACACATCACTTATATAAGTGTCAAAATATAAAAGTTTACAATGATGAAACATAAATATGATGAAGTCCCAAACACATGGGCCATTCACTCTCAGAATAAATTTTATGACACAAGGGTATGCGAACACTATACATATACCCAGACAATAAAACAGGACAATCCATCCGGATGGAGAAAGCATTGCCTTCTACATAACTTTCACACCAAAAACACCAAAAATGAACACAAAAGAAAGCCTCTGTCGACAATATAAAAATCTGCAGAAATACTTTAAAATTTGTCTTTAATTGAAGAAATATAACATTATGAAGATTGCATTGGCAACTCTGCAGAATAACATGCTTTAAATAAATAACCTTTCTTACACCTATCTGTGTGTATCACCCATAATGCAATGTACTGCTCATTTCAACATCCAATTGAAACTGCTCTAACTAATTTGAAATCAAAAAGGTGCCAAGGTCCTCATTCTTAGTCTTTACATGTCTTTCAAGTCATTAAACATAAATGAAGATTAAGTTCATTTGATATTCTGTCAATCCTTTCTGGCTTCCTATGACTACCCTGAATGAGATACGAGGACCAATACATTCTCACCATCCATTAACCTGACAGTACAGACAAAATGAAAGTGAAACCATATAATTCGTAGGTGTCTGAGAGGATTTATTTATTTCCCACCTGAACGCAAAAATTGAAAACTAAATGCCAAGAGCAATTACGGAACAATTTATTGGAAAAATTTAACAGTGTGAGAGTTCCTTAATATGATTGATTATAGTTGGTTCTTTGTCTGTGTCACTGACACAGTGTACTGCATATGACCCACTGCCCCATACTGCATCAGATTATCCAAACACATCGTAAAGACACTCTCCTACTGCAGCATGAGCACCACCAAAGGGTACTCTAATGTACTTGATAAATATTGCCATGGCTTTATGCATTTCAGCATTGAATTCAAGTTTTATTTCACACATTTTGGACATGGTTCCTATCACATCCAGGTCAAACCACGTTGTTTTCTTCTTTTTTTTTCCACTTTACTTTTATTATCACGTTTTCTTCCATCAATGAAATATGTGAAAGTAAACATATGTGCAGTGAAAGTAAGGGAATTTACAGCATTGATGTGGTACATTATCATCAAATTCTCTTTCCTGAGAACTGTAACTTTAGGTCATTTTTGTACATACAGTGACACATGACTTATTATTCATATATTTGTAAGAAACATTATATTTATGCCATGACAGTATGTACTGAATCCCTTTGGGGGTCCCTAATATTTATCAAATATACGTTTTGAAATATCCCCAAACTCACTCCACACTTTGGTAAAAGTCTTAGCCAGTAGTCTTTTTATTGTGGCCTGGTATGAACTAAGCTGATGGTTGAGGCTGGTTAATGTCAAGATGGACTGTGTTTACCATGCTGTCCACTGATAGACAGGACAGTTGTCGACAAAAACATGAGCTCTGCATTTTACAAGTCTGTTAAATGACAAAATATGCTGCGGCCTCTTGCACATGTCAGTTCCGCTTGCATAGCTTCAGAACTGAGTAGTATGCACCAAATCAATTTGGACTAATTTACTGTAAAAGCTAAAAACCCAGCCATCTCAGAGTCTGATTGGCCTTCAGCTTCTGCTGGTGGGTAAAGCATTCAGTTCATGGGGTCATGTCACAAACTACATTGGTTCAAACAAATTCTGCGTCACAGATACTGGTCACCCGTCAGTGCATAGATACACTAACGTTTCCACAACATTCAATTTGTACAATTTTTCAATGCCATCCCAATCATACATGCAAAGAGTACTAGATGTTACGTGCTATCTGTTTCAATTTGCTAACTTTTACATTAATTTCTCTGGAAACAGCACATTCAGTGCAACTTACAAATGAGTCCTACCACGAAAGCATGGAGCTGCAGGTCAACAACTTTCATGGAATGGAGTGGGCCCTCACCCCCACCAAGAACAGCTGTTTACAAAATCAGTCTTATTCTACAACAAGAAGTTGCTGTAACTGCATGGCTCTTGTATGTTCTCCTGTATGCTTTAAACAATAGGACTGATCAATTACTGTGCACAGGAGCTTCATAATACAGACCAATAGGTGTCTACTGTGGTACCCTCCTCAGCCATAATATGGACAGTACATGTACTGTGGTACCCTCCTCAGCCATAATATGGACAGTACATGTACTGTGGTACCCACCTCAGCCATAATATGGACAGTACATGTACTGTGGTATTTACATCAGCCATAATATGGACAGTTGATGTACTGTGGTACCCATCTCAGCCATAATATGGACAGTACATGTACTGTGGTACCCATCTCAGCCATAATATGGACAGTAAATGTACTGTGGTACCCACCTCAGCCATAATATGGACAGTACATGTACTGTGGTACCCACCTCAGCCATAATATGGACAGTTGATGTACTGTGGTACTCACCTCAGCCATAATATGGACAGTACATGTACTGTGGTATTTACATCAGCCATAATATGGGCAGTACATGTACTGTGGTACTCATCTCAGCCATAATATAGACAGCTGATTTACTGTCCTTCTCATCTCAGCCATAATATGGACAGTTGATGTACTGTGATACTCACCTCAGCCATAATATGGACAGTACATGTACTGTGGTACTCATCTCTGCCATAATATGGACAGTACATGTACTGTGGTACTCATCTCATCCATAATATGGACAGTTGATGTACTGTACTCAGCCATAATATGGACAGTACATGTACTGTGGTACTCACCTCAACCATAATATGAATAGTACATGTACTGTGGTACTCATCTCAGCCATAATATCGACAGTTGATGTACTGTGGTACTCACCTCAGCCATAATATGGACAGTACATGTACTGTGGTACTCACCTCAACCATAACATGGACAGTACGTGTACTGTGGTACTCACCTCAGCCACAATATGGACAGTAAATGTACTGTGGTACTCATCTCAGCCATAATATGGACAGTACATGTACTGTGGTACTCATCTCAGCCATAATATGGACAGTTCATGTACTGTGGTACACACCTCAACCATATGGACAGTACGTGTACTGTGGTACTCATCTCAGCCATAATATGGACAGTACATGTACTGTGGTACACACCTCAACCATATGGACAGTACATGTACTGTGGTACTCATCTCAGCCATAATTTGGACAGTACATGTACTTTGGTACTCATCTCAGCCATAATATGGACAGTAAATGTACTGTGGTACTCATCTCAGCCATAATATGGAGAGTACAAATACTGTGGTACACACCTCAACCATATGGACAGTACATGTACTGTGGTACTCATCTCAGCCATAATATGGACAGTACATGTACTGTGGTATTCATCTCAGCCATAATATGGACAGTAAATGTACTGTGGTAAACATCTCAGCCATAATATGGACAGTACATGTACTTTGGTACTCATCTCAGCCATAATATGAACAGTACATGCACTGCGATACACACCTCAACCATATGGACAGTACATGTACTGTGGTACTCATCTCAGCCATAACATAAATCAACACATGTATAGATCATGTATTCTGTGGTTCTCACCTCAGCATAGTGGTCTCTCTCCTGTACCAGACTCTTGATGTTGTCATAGACAGCCTTGAAGATGTCGTCTAGGTCAGGGGGGATGTCTATGTTCACAATGTTCCTGCTGTTGTCCGTCACCTGAAGGAAACATAACCATAAAAGTTGAACCTGCTGAAGGACATCACAACATTTTATCCAAGATGCATTTTTTTTTTGCATGAGTGTATTTTGCTGACTGTGAACTGCACAAAAAAAGGAAGTTTTTCAAAGAAATCAGCAATAACCTGATAACAGTGGAATCCAGTACTCTAGCTCCTAGGTGAGGTCACACTAGGCAGAAGAAAAGTGATTTACATATGTGTAGCATTGCATTAATTTGCAAAAAAAAAAAAAAAAAAAAAAAAGAAAAATACAGTCAATTCAATTACTCTCACATTTCAACTGCAATTTGGTTTTCATTTTACTGGTCAGTCTTGTATATATTTGTTTTGATGCACACGCACACATATTTCATAATGATGTACAGGTATCTTTTATCTCTCCCAGCTTGGATAATACACACAGCAGAGGAACAATACACCTACTACTGGACTGAGGCAACATTTGTTCAGTTGGGAAGCAGTTGGTCTTTCTTTGTACAATTATATACATGTACACAATGAAAATTGACATGATAGATAGTCCTGTAAACTGCCTATATACATGAACACAATGAAAATTGACATGATAGATAGTCCTGTAAACTGCCTATATACATGAACACAATGAAAATTGACATGATAGATAGTCCTGTCAACTGCCAGGTATGCAATCTTAGATTGTAGTTATTTCAGACTGTTTATAGCTTTGTATTGTTTATACATATGTCATTTCAACACATCCTTCATACTACTTGTTCTTATGCTGCCATACCTAGATATATGTTCACGTTTGTGTGTGTGTGTATATATATATATATATATATATATATATATTATATATATATATATAAATATAGTAGTACCTGTCATAAAAGACCACCCTGAGAGACCACCTGCCTTTTAAGACTACTTTTTAATATACTTTTTGCAGTACTTTTTTTGTTATTTATACCTCTCATGAGAGACCACCTGTCTTATAAGACCACATTTTGATCCTCCCTTGGGGTGGTCTTTGGTGACAGGTACTACTGTATATATATATATATATATATATATATATATATATATAATGTACATATATACGTGCAAATATGTATGCATGTATACACAGGTGTGGACATATACATACATGTATCTGTGTGCATACACACATGTATACATGTGCATCTGTTACTGGTACGTATTGTGCAAGCAGTGGTCATATAAATTTTAATTTGTTGCGAGACCTTTATTCAGAACTGTTAAAATGTGTTGTACTAGCTGTCCCACTGGTCTGCAGATTATCCACAGTAAGGTTTTTTTGCCTGTTGACAGTAACTCTGTACTCATTTGTGACCAGAATTCTTCAATATTTTTCTCTCTGGCAGGTGCAAACATGTTCCTCTTGTCTTCTTCCTGTGCTTAAACTCCAGCAAAATGAAATGTCAAAGTGCATGGAGATGACTAGGAACATATCCATCCAGTATCAGTAGCCTGGTTCATTAGTTCTTAAGGCGCACATGCCAGGCACAATAGTTCTAAATGGCTATAATTAAATGCCACACCTAATTAAGCCTCTAAATTTGAAGTCACATCTGTCATGACAAAATGGCTTCCACACACATTCACTTTCTGTGAGGGGGCTTTGTGACTTCCCAATTAGTCGGCATGCCTCTCTCAGTGTCAACACACGCACTGTTACTTGACACATTTATGTGTCCAAAACTAGCCTAGGTCATGAACTTTAATGAAATCTCAGGAATGAAAAGAATTCTATTGACATTATATTGCTTATCATCACTGCACATTACTAAATCAGGCTATATTAATATTAATGAGAACAGCTGATGTTTAAGTGGCCCTACAGTTTCCAGTCCTGACCATTACCTCTCTCTGGCTCCAAGTGCCTCATGACTAAAGCAACACTATACTACGATAAGATAACACTACACCACTAAAACACACTATACTAAGACAGAACTACACCCTAAAACACTCTATACCACTATTACAACAGTGCACTGATGACTACATGATGTTAAAGACAGCACTACACCGCTAAAACACACTATACCACTAAAACACAGTATACTATTATAAGAGTTAAAGACAACACTAATACCACTAAAACCCTATACTATTAAAAGACAACACTATGCCACTAAAACACACTATATACTATACCACATTACACCACAAATACACATTAATAGTGTACTGTTATAAGGTAACACTACACCACTAAAACACAGTATACTATTATAAGAGTTTAAGACAACACTAATACCACTAAAACACTATACTATTAAAAGAAAACACTATGCCACTAAAACACACTATATACTGTACCACATTACATCACTAATACGCACTAATAGTGCACTGTTATAAGGTAACACTATACCACTAAAACACACTATATTATTAGACAACACCATACCACTGTAACACACACCATTAAAACACACTATACTACTATAAGACAACAGTACACCACTAAAACACACTTTACTAAAACAACACAATAACACAACACAGTAAAACACTATACAACCGTAAGACAACACTACACCACTAAAACACACTTACAATTATTAGACAATGCTACACCATTAAAACACACTATGCCACAACACAATAAACACTATACTATTATTAGACAATGCTACACCACTAAAACACACTATGCCACAACACAATAAACACTATAATATTCTAAAACAACACTACCACTAGAACAAAACACTACACCACTATAACATAACACAATAAACACTATACTATAAAAAAACAACTTTATCACTACAACAACACTACATCCCTAAATGCTCTATACCACTATAACAACAGTACACCGATGACTATATACTGTTTAAGACAGTACTACACCACTAAAACACACTATACTATTATAAGACAACTCAAACATTATAATATTAAAAGACACTATACCACTAAAACAACACTACACCCCTAAACACACTATACTGTTATAAGACAACACTATACCACTACAACACAACACTAAAACACACTATACTATCATAAGACAACACTATACCACAAAAACAAAATATACTATTATAAGACAACAGTTTTCCACTAAAACACACTATACCACTATAACACAACACTACACTAAAACAGTATTTTTATAGAATAACACTATACTACAAACACTATAATACTACACAATTAAAACACTATACCACTATAACACAGCACTGCACCACTAAATCACACTATACCACTATACGATAACACTACCAATGCTAAAACCCAACTGTATACCACAATAAGATAACCCTACATCACTAAAACATAACACTAAAGGACACTAAGAGAACAATACACCACTAAAATACAATACTATCATGCCTTTATAACATAACACAACAGTATACCACTAAAACACAATACTCTATTGTAGTAAAACAATGCTACATCTAGATCTACATGCTTGATGTCAACTGTTAAAAGAACATTTATTATAAAGTTCAGAGTCCCATGTGAAAATGTTAAAATATAAACAACATTCTTATGGTGTCTTAACAATCTTTAGTATGTGTGTACATAGCTTCAAAGCATTTGGATTTTATTTTACTGTCTATGCTAATGCGATTGTAAATATCTGTAACTGGTAAAAGCATGCACATATACACAAGGCTTTCCCTTTAAGTGCCAAGTATATGTTATACATGAGGATGCTGTGTTCCCCATGCTACACATCCACATTATGTCCCTGTATTGTCCTGGATCTATTTATTCCCACAAGTTTGTTCTACATGGTATGGTGTCTTCATTACCTCACCACATTCACCAACACATACATATAATTAAATGAATTTAACAACATATATAAGTATATTTTGCAGCAATGGGAATTCCCATTGTGCATGAATTAAATCACATAAGAATAATTATAGCACTCAAAAGATAAAATGGAATGAGCATTAAAGTTTCAAAATTTAAATTTTCAGAACAAACATGTTGACATGTGGTATATATCTTAAATTTCAAGTAAAATAGAGCCATATGATGAGGGATTTTTGTAATTTCCTTATTTGCTAGGCGTGCTGACCAGTGTCTGTGATTGCCATGTCTACGAATGACAAAACCACACAGAGGACATGTACGACCCACCCCACATCCCTCAGGATGAATGTAAGATTTCTGGTGATGCGTGCATTCTGTGGTGTTAGTGGCTCAGTCTGTGTTGAGGCGGGATGTCAGGAAGCCATATACAAACCAATACAACAGGTATAAGTTACAGGTACCTTGGAGTTCAAGGGGGTTAATGGACCTTCTTGGCAGGTCACAGTGGTCAGGCAGAGCTTCCTCTGGTTTTGAATCAACATAGCTCACAGAGGTTTAAAGGTGGCCTTCTGTGGAGTTCATACCCATGCTGTGAGCTTAAAGCTCACATGAGCAATGATTTTCTTGGAGAGTAAACTCTGGGCAGGAATATCTTATTTTCCTCATGCCCCAAGTCACTGGCTGCAGCTTTGGGAGGCTTAATCTGTTTCTATAAGCCAATGCCATCTTCACCAGGTAGTACAGATAGTAGGTAAGGTTTCCTAGGGAACCTGATCTCACTCCCCACTGTCTCAGCCTGTCAGCAGACATGTCCATGGGCCTCTCCACAGTGCTTTGGACACCTGGGATGTTTCTTGCTACCCACTGCCTCATCACCTGTGTGGGTGAGGTCCTGGGCCCCGGGACATGGCGATAGTTCCAGGCTTTGTGGGGGTCTCTGTGACAATTATGCCTGGTGGATATAGAGACCTGAATGACATAACCTATCCCTAATGCGAATAAAAATAATGGGATATGGCACATCCTCACCTGCCGAGTCCCATCTCCTGTTGTATAGCCATGTCACCCTCAGGAGCATGGACCAGTGTTGTAGGCCAGCTGGCCAGAAGGGCAATAAATCTGTAGTCCTCAGCAGCATCAAGGGTCACCTGCACTGTGGAGGGTTGGAAGGAGACTGACCTTGTGTGTGCTATCTCTGTATGTATGGTTAGCTGGCCCTGCAGAGTTTTGGGGTGTATGGCCTTCCACGGGAAAGCCTTCCTCTCATAGCTACATAACACTATGAAATAATACTGATCTCTATTGTGGCATAAACAACAATTTTCAAGCAATAATTGTGCTGATTTGGATTTTAACAAAAACTTTCAACATTTTCCCTGATATGTGATATGGTATATTGACTATATTACACCATATACAATGCAAAATAGCGGCTGATCTCTCTCACTTTTCAAGCTGAAGTCCCAGCAGGGCTATACACACATAGGGCTATACACACATAGGGCTATACACACATAGGGCTATACACACATAGGGCTATACACACATAGGGCTATACACACATAGGGCTGTACACACATAGGGCTATACACACATAGGGCTATACACACATAGGGCTGTACACACATAGGGCTATACACACATAGGGCTATACACACATAGGGCTGTACACACATAGGGCTGTACACACATAGGGCTATACACACATAGGGCTATACACACATAGGGCTATACACACATAGGGCTGTACACACATAGGGCTATACACACATAGGGCTATACACACATAGGGCTATACACACATAGGGCTATACACACATGCATATGTTTTCTTTTCAAAGCTGTATATCCCAAGAACCAAAAATCATTTTACAGTGTTTATAATATTTAGAAGCAAATACCAGGAGGACATCCCACTAATGGTAACCAGCAATCAGTAATGACAAGGTTAATATGCCACAGGCATCAGACAAAGAGGGGCCCCCAGGCAAATCAAAATTACCAGTTTACACTTTTTCAAGTCTTCTCTGACACAAGCAAATACATGTACATTGGTTGACCACCACAAGAAAACTACATAATTCACATTCTTGTCATTCTTAAATTTATAATTTGCACCTTCAGTACAAGAATGAACTTTATTAATACATGTATGTACCTCACACTTCGAATTTTTAGAATTACAGCTAGAGGTGTAAAGAGTTAATTACGCGATTGATCCCATACTCACTTTGGCCTTCAAGGCCATCCAGAAATTTAATAACTTTGAAGCACCCATTTTGACAGGGGCACCGTCTGACTACTGTTCCATCAAGGTCAAATCTAACAAAGCTACTGGGACTTTGTCTGATGAAATATAGACAACTCGTCCTGCATAATATTTTCTGATTACAGAGCAAGCAACTGAAGCAAACAAATTTTAATTTTTGTTGCTCTAGAGGGCCTGTCATTTACTTTTTCCTTTCTTGCTCTCTTTTCTAGTTTCTGTTCATTTCAATTAATGCTATTTTATTTAACGCACAAACATACTAGCTGTTATGTACTTGAGGATGATTGTTAATGACATCCTGACACCTTTTTTACCCCGGATGCCCTCCATTTTCATCACACAAGTGAAGATGATAAAATGGGGCATGTCAGATACACTATTCTGCATGGTGGTACCACTTGCGTCCTGTGTCATAAAAAATTTTTAACCAATAAATGAAGTATTTGTTTTCCCCCCAGGTGTCCCCACCTGTAACAGGTGGATACCAGTGGGAAGTGATCTGTAGTGCCACCTACAGATGGCATGCTTTATTTATAGACTGTATATGTTCTTTCCTCCCTCACTCACTCACTCCATCTATCAATCTATTTTTTTTATATTTGACCCTTTAGACAAAGAATTTACTGTACACATAATAAGGGTCAGATCAGGAACAATGATGTCTTACTTCTTCAGGAAACCATGCATTTCACAAAAAAAAAGGTCTGATGTAATAAAGGTAATCTCAGCTCGTACAATTGCTTCTTATAATTTCATTGGTTTTTGACAAATAACCCCAACTCATTGATCCTGGCTTAGTGTACCTTACAGTATGACAAAACATAAATCTTTGTTAAACCTATGCCACTTCCCGACATTCTCATATTAAAAGTGCAGCCTCTCCATGTGGCCATGTGGCAGCACTAGCTGTCTGGAGGCTCTTCTTTATTTACAACTGGCAGTTAACCCTTTCCCCCTCAAACTGGCCAAAACCGGCTGGTGGTCAAATGTCGTCTGCTTCAGTGTTTTCAACTAATTTCAAAAGTTATGAAAAACACTTTGACTGAGAAATGTACATGAGACTTATCAAGATCACATGCCCCAGGTGTTGACTCAGTCTTAATTCAAGGGGGAAACGGTTAACAATGGGTCCAGGGCCACTCTATTCTTGGACTGACAGCTGTGATGATCTCTGTCAAACAGTAATATCCGACACAATGACAAATAGCCACTAATATCTTCTTCAACTACACTGTAGATAGCCCCTCTCATCAAATAATCTTCCTTATTACCCAAACTGTGGCAACTAAATCCTGCTTCCATCTGCTCAGATTTGTAAGGACAAGCCCTTTTATTGCCTGTGCACCTGATCAATGTTTAAGCAGTGTACATGTAGTTTGCCAGAGAAGATGGGTTTCTAAGCTCCTGTCATGCATCTGTACAGTGCTACCTGCCCACTAGATACATGTACTGCATATCTTCACACGACTGCCTTTTCATGGCACTACGTTCCATTTCTCTGACAAAATTACCTGCATTTTAAGACATCTAGGATATTAGACCACTTTTTTTCTAGCAGTAAGGCTGGTCTTAAATAGCAGGTAGTACTGTACTCACATGTATGATGTTAATTTGTATTTACACACTACAGTGAATCACATCTTGATGGAAGTATTACTACTACTATAATCCATTGTCATCTTAACTATAGAAAATCTGTTGATCTAGATCAGAAACTGGTGCCCTGTTTGTGTGACAGTGACATAAAGTTAAGCTTGACATGAGTGACTGACAATTTCTCAAGGATCTTTCAAAAGAATTTAATGTGATTTTTTCATATATTACAATAAATATAGAAACAAAGAACTTGACCCCCCCCCCCCCGCCCCACATGAAGTAAGAGCTGATACCTTTCCAGACAAGTCTTATCCAAATTCTAATTCTGTTTTCTGACAACGGAAAATTTAAGTAGAAATTTGGAACCTGACCAGCACTTAAATGCATGGTTTTGCCTCGTTCAAACGAAATACAGTTCAAACCAACCCAGAACTCCAAAAATTGTATGTCACCAGTTTGTAAATTCACAATTTTATTCTTTTGCCAATGCTGGTGCTGATTGAGGCTATTCTTCAGAGAATTCAGTCTTTCAGATATATGCAACAACCCTTTCCTGCTCAAAATGAGACTGTCAATGTAGGATTCCCTTGGTGGTCAATAGCTTTCCTCGGTACAGGTTGGGTCCAATATGCTCTATCTGAGCCAAGGTAAACTATTGACTTGGGGCATGTTACCATGATGGTTCTGATCTATAATTCTCAGCAAAAATGTTTATTATTAACATGAAATGTCAGTAAAAATGTTTACAAAGACAGAGATGCCAACTGCCCTCATCATCTGGGACAGTCCCAGAAATTAACTGAAATTTTGACCAATTTGCGGTATTTGTCCCACATTGAGACTGAGTATTTTCTCATATATTCTTTGTTAAATATATGTTGTGTCCCTGATGTTCTCACTTATAGGTGTGTGAAATGGCACTTTGAATGTTGGCACCTTTGGAAAGGGGACAATCATATCTGGGTGCCTGTAACTGATTTATTTATCACAAAGGGATAATGTCTGTACATCACGGCTAAATGCTTCACTGTCTGCCTTTAGAAATGCTTCATGTCAGTACATCACTGCTAAATGCTTCACTGTCTGCCTTTAGAAATGCTTCATGTCAGTACATCACGGCTACATGCTTCACTGTCTGCCTTTAGAAATGCTTCATGTCAGTACATCACGGCTAAATGCTTCACTGTCTGCCTTTAGAAATGCTTAATGTCTGTACTTCATGGCTAAATGCATCACTGTCTACCTTTAGAAATGCTTAAAGTCTGTATTTCATGGCTAAATGCTTCACTGTCTGCCTTTAGAAATGCTTAATGTCTGTACTTCATGGCTAATTGCTTCCCTGTCTGCCGCTGGAAATGCTTCATGTCTGTACTTCACTGCTGAATGCTTCATTGTCTTTCCATTGCTTACCAACCAGCTAATTCTCTAAGATGCATTTTTTCCGAAAGTTTCCATTTAATGCGTAATTTAGACTTGCAGACAAAGTGACAATATTAGAAATGGCAATAAAGTAAGGCCTGACCACAAAGTCTACATGGATTGACAGACATCAGACTGATCTACTATACTTAATTATGTTGCCCAGCAATATATCTATGCTCAAGTCTGCAAACAGTTATCAGATTTATTTTCCACACCATATGACTTACTAATCAAACACCCTTATTTCAGCCTCTTGTTGATATTTCCAACATAATGAACACAATTAACTTATGGTATACAAGTCAAGCATATTTCACACGCCATTACTTCACCAGAATTATATGACAATTTCATGGTCAGATTTCCCAGATAAAGAACTTTTATTCAAGTACCATCCCACCTACTGTAAAGCCTGTGATTGGTACATGGCCCTGCATGCCATGCAAACTGTTGCCAGAGTAACCATAGGGTGGTTTAATCCCAGAATGCAACGACAATGACCAAGGCTTTATGGATTTATGGAGTTAAAATATGGTATATTCATGGTCCTGTTTGTTTGAATCCATCAGTATCATGTTTCAATAAATTGGATTTGTTGGATTATCTACCTCTCAACTCCACAAAATCTCAAGGTTTTCATGTGCAAGGTAATGAAAACAAAAATTTAGTATAAAAAACAAAACAAAACAAAACAAACAAAAAAAAACCCCAAAAGATTTTGGCCTACAATTTTGTCCATGGGATATACATGTAGTCTCAAACTGCCATGTCATGCATGGCCAAAACTAATGTCATGATCACAATTAGATGGCAATAAAATACAGATTTTTTTGTCCATCATCAACAATGTTTCCATAGAAGCAGTCCCCTCACCCCACCCCTGCCTTTCAATCCCCATAACACTGTCTTCATGGCTGCCCATACTCACCCACCCACTCAGTACCTGCTGAATTTTAACCTCCAGGAGATTGACAACTGTGGGCCACGTAAAATGTCATCTTATAAAGCAGGACTCTGCATCAAAACCTGCCGCCTGGATACTCCCAGACACCCACAGGTGTCTGGGTCACATAGAGGAGACACAAAGTCGTCAAATTACAAGTGCTTAAGAGATACAGGAGTGTCCAGTGTGACGCGAGCAATCAGGCTGAAAGTACATGATGTGACTAACAAGATGCATGTCCAGGGAACACATCAACTCACAATATCCCCAGCTAATGACCAGGACAGACCCTGATCTCTATTCTGTAATTGTGTTTTGAAACTATCCCACGATGTAGTTGCTGCTTAATTTCTCTCCATATCTCATTCCTGTGGCACATATCTACTGCCTGTCTATAAGGCGAGAGAGTTCAATTACCTGACAGCAATTAACTGGCATGGGATCCGCAGTGAATTGATTGTGGTTCTGATGCTATTTCCTGGGGATGAGAAAAGACAGAATACTGGAATAAAGTGCCACCTGCATCTGGGCGGGTTCACATTGAATTCTGTTGTGAAGCTTGCACTGGATAGGAAGGCTACATCTATAGGCAGATCTGCTCATCCTTAGCTCCCCTACTCAACACAGGCTACATGGAGAGATCTGGTCATCATTATCTCACCTACCCAACAAAGGCTACACAGATAGATCTGTTCACCATTAGCTCACTTGACTCTTTCCACCCTAATAGAGCATTAGCTCACTTAACACATTCCACCCTGACAGAAGACCAAGTCAACAGCTTTCCTTGGGGTGCTCTGAATGTGCCCAGAGTGCACAACGTAAAGCTGTTGACCATGCACATATAATTTGGAATGATCTTCCATGCAAGTTTTATCCAAAATTTTTAACAATTAAATCCCTAAATTAGTAAAATAAAATACAATTAGCAGACGACATTTAGATAATTGGCGGGAAAAAGCGTCATTAGGGTGGAATGAGTTAACCAACACATGCTACATGGATAGAGATCTGTGCTTTCATTAGCCCACCCATCCAACACAGGCTACAAATCCACTGAGCATTTAAGCTCCCCTGCAAAACACATGCAGGCTACATGGAGAGACATCTGCTCATCATTAGCTCACCTAACCATCACAGGGCAGATGGACAGTGATCTGCTCATCATTAACTCATCTACCCAACACAGGCCACACTGGACAGGGCTTAAATTTGCTCATTAGCTCACTTATCTGACATACATGATGGGCTAAATGGAAGCTCTGCTCAATAACCCCACTGAGCACATACCTGATGATGAGACATGTTATCCACAATTATGACCACTCCACAGTACAAGTTTTTCTATCCAAAAAAATTTAAGGCTTCTTTCAGATAATGACTTCTCCCACAACTTTCTGACTGATAGGTAAGTGCAAATGTATGTATCAAAATGGGCAGATGGACAAGCCAAATACCCGATGACTGTGCACACATAATATGACCATAATATGACCATCTCCAGGGGAAGGCATAAAACAGTCCATTACACCTGAAGAGACATTCCTCCAATGAGACCAGGCATCCTTTTAAGAATACTCTATCAAGACACTGTGTAATTTTTCATGTTATATGACCTCTAATAAAAGACCACTTGTTTTAAGAGACCACTTCTGGGGTGGTCTCTCAAGACAGGGACCACTGTAATGGCTTAACATTCATAGTGCTTGCTGTGGGGAACATCTATACATGGTATGCAAACCTGGAATAAAACACTCCTACCAATGAGGAGTCTTTCATCTCAGCTAAAAATGCAGTGCAACTTTGGCAGATTACCTGGACAGTTCTATTGGCCCACGGCAATAAATAATGAAATGTCCCGTTAGCTGGTCCTGCCATGCAAGTTTGCCAACACAATAATGCTTTTATTTTCTTTTTTGTCATTTTTTTTCTTCATGGCTACAGGGAACAACAGAATAATTCTCTTACTGTTACACTCCCTCACCAACATTCTTGCAAGTACGGAGTGCCTCGGAATAGGAATAAATTCCAAGTTGCAGTACCTTGTGTGTAACAATTCGAGTTTAGCTTAACACCAATAAAATGTCATTCAATTGTATAATTAGGTCTGTGTGTGAACACAGACTTCTTGTTTTTCCCTCAAATACTTGATTCTTTATCTATTTATTTCTGTGTGAATTTTAAAAGTTGAATTTCTCCAAAACTATTATAAATAGAGGAGCCAATCCAATTTCACTTTAAAGGTATGTGACATAGCTGCATCCAATGAATTATGAACCAAAGTTGCAGCACTTTTATTTATGCAAATTAGGTGAATACACAAAACTGAATTCTTGAATAACTTCCAAACTAATGCAGATTGAGGTGTTATTCCAACTTCAATTTGTCAGATTGTGACATAGCCATATCCAATAAAACATGAACCAAAGTTGTAGCACACTAATGTTTGCAAATTAGGCAAAAATGCATAATTTACATCTGGAATAACTTCAAAACTATTAGAGATAAAGGTGCCATTCCAACTTCAATTGATAGTTTTGTGACATACTCCGTCCAATGAAACATGAACCAAAGTTATAGCATTTCAATTTATGCAAATTAGGTGAATACACAAAATTTATATCTGGAATAACTTCAAACCTATTATAGACTGAGGTGTTATTCAAACTTCGATGCATAGATTTGTGGGATAGCTGCATTCAATGAACTATGAATCAAAGTTGTAGCAGTTTAATTTATGCAGAGTAGGCAAATACACAAAATTTAAATCTTGGACAGCTTCAAAACTATGTTCCTTTCCAACTTCAATTTATATGTTTTTGACATAGCCACATGAAAACATTATTGTTGCAGGAGTTAATAAATACTGAATAGGCAATCTTTAAAAGTTTTCTAGGCACACAGACTGATTTACTGAGAAGCAAATCAAATTTTTCTAGTTTGCAATTATTTTTTCTTTCTTGATACCACTGGCAATCCATAGGGGTGACTTGCATACAGTCAGATATGTTAGTTGATTACATACATTTAGTTTTTTAACAATATTGTAGCATGTACTATCAATAAGCTAGCACAGGTTGCATATACTATTTATCTACCAAGGTCTAAAATTTCTGTGAGACCCCTGCTGCATCATATGTTGATCAAACGCTACGCTGTTTGTGCCTGATCCCATTACTGATTTACTATTCTTAACACATTACACAGTAAATGTACATATGGAAATTTGAGGAATTACTCATTAACACATTACATAGTGATTTTTTTTAAATCAGCCTAAAATTACAGGTCTTCACCATGTCCTATCAGCACATATTTCAGACCTTCACTCACACTTGTATTTATGATTATGTCAAACAAACAAAATTACATATTTTTCAAATGTTTAAAACTTGAGTCAAAAATATTTAAGAAATGTAAAGTGTCAGTTTTTCCTTGAACATCAATATGTGGAACAGGATGCAAAAATTGTGATACAAACCACAATGTTATTTTCAATGAACTTTTATTGCCTGTCTGGTTTTGCCACTAAATTACCTTTAAATGATGCTTCAACTTGTTAACATTCTAAGCGCACTTGGACAAGTCAACAAAAATGAGAAAAAAAGGTAAAGTTATGTGAGCTAACTATGTTGGTAACAAGACAGCACATGATTCCCTATGGCAGATGACCTTCCAGGTCACGATTGATGTCTGACAATGGATGCTGTGACCTTTGCCATCTACAGTCTGTACACCAATTGGTCTCTTGTCACATTCTCCCAGAACAAGTCACTAGAGTTGAAGTTATTAATCTTCTCATCACTTCAATTTTAACTGCCTGCTAATCAGACTAAATCCATGGGTTTTGCACCCAAATCAAAATAACTGTAAACAGAAACACATTTAGTTATTCTGCTCAGGAGCTAGGCAACAAATTTAAATTCTTTTTCTCCCATACAAGATTCTGAAATTACTGTGTGGCATAAATTTTTGGGATCACTGACTGACTTGATAGTTTTGATGTCAACTTTCTAGGACAGAAAAAAACGCACAAAACTGACACCCACACACACACAAAATAGCGTTCAGAGAATGGATTACCCTCGGCGCCCACAATCTTTTTTTCCTCAATTCTGCCATTTTTTTTTTTTGAGACGTCACAGTAGAATACTTTACATGCAATTTCCATATTGTTGTCTATGAAATGAAAGAGCACTTTTCGATGTGTTCTTGGGGCAAGTTCTGGAGACAGAGGCCACTGTACTGTGCATCACTCAGATGGCCATCATATAAATACTTCAAAAGTTTCATACCAAGTTTAAAAGTAATAAGAGGAAGCTGGTTTTCAATAGGCATGTGGTTCACTGTGATGTGCATCTCTGAAAAAAATTGTGACACTCTGTTGGATCCTTGTTGAGATACTATGGTAATGCCATCCCCTTGTGCACCGCTCAGATTGCCTTGAAGATAGATTCTTTAAAGTTTCATAAAAAAATTTATAAATACAAATAGAGAGCTGGTTTTACATAGAAACCTGGTGCATCCTAAGATGCATCTCGGACAAAAATTCAGTAAAGCTGTGGTCAAACTGTTTTTAGATATCATGGTAATGTTGTTAGGGTTGATGCCACTTAGACGGCCTTCAAATAAATACATTAAAAGTTTCCTAAAAAGTTTTAAAATAATCAGAGGAAGCTGCTTTTCAATAGGAACCTGGTCCATCATAAGGTTCTTCTGTGACAAAAATTTGATACCGCTACAGTGAATATTTTTTGAGATATTGTGGTATCGTCGACATGAGACGGATGGACATCTTTAGTATATTACACTATGTACTAACAATGATCCTGAAGTGAGTGTTTAAGGTAATTTACTATAGTCACCTCTGCACCCAAGGGATGAAATAAGAGTAGCCCATAAAGAATGATGGTTTCGGACTGTAGACAGATTAGAGAAAATCTCTCGGTGGGTTTAAGTTAACTTTACGGAATACCAACTATCGCCCTACCAAAATCTATAGATTAATATAGTCTATTAGTGTCTTGGAATGAGTGTTGTATCATAAGTTTGCCAGTATTGTTCCATATCTATGGAAATACTTCAGCAGAGTTTTATATGGCTTTTTGGTGTCATAGGTTTTGTTGCATAGTTTTTTCATCAATATTTTTATTCTTATTACAATTTCAAATTACAGAAGGATGACACAGGGGACCACAATAACCTCTGGCACTTTTTGTGCCGAGAGTAACAAAACAACAAAACCCAACCTCAACTAAGTTAACACATTTAAATAAAATAGGATACAATACAGATACAAGGAAAATTCATCCTGAGGTGAAGTCCAATCCTTCATGTGCACATTTCACCAAATATTTGTCAATAGAAAGAAAAAGTTGTTGGAAATGAATGATGTATCCAGCTATAACAAACATGATAAATCCTTTAAAACAGACCTTTTGGCAGTCTATACTTGATCCAATAAATAATAACACTCTCTACTCTGATGTAATACCAATTAATCTTGTATATGCCCTTACATATCCAGTTAAATCAGCTACTGTGAAACCTGTTTTGAGAGACCACTCTAATGAAAGACCACTTGCCTTTTCAGACCATATTTGCAAAGTCCCTTTTGCTATCTTTCCCATGTTACTGCACCATCATTGAGAGACCACCTGCCTTATGTGATCACTTTTTGACCTGCCCTTGGGGTGGTCTCCCAAAACAGGTTTCACTGTGTATGTGGTCACCCTGTCTATACCAAGAACAAAAGGCTCCATACAACAGGTCACCTGTCAGAGTTAGCAAATTTATGAAGAAATTCACTCTTAAATCCAAAATATTATGACCACAAAGACCACGCGACTTCTTACTGTGGTGGTCACATACCACAGGTACCACTTTAATGTCCATTGTTATTTTATCAAATAACATTCACTATTGCACACCAACATCACCTCCACAATTTGCTGGGTACATTTCTTTTTTGCAATGGATCAAGTGTTGCACTTTTAATCAACACAATATCCATTGAGCCCAGAGAAATATGGAAACAATCGGTACTCAAAAGGTCAAAGCTGTAATATTCACACAATGTGGGTAGGTAGTGCATCCTGCCTTAATATACATAAAATTTAACGCTATATCCACTTATTATATAACCAGCACTTTAAAATTAATATTCTCCATCTACTCACATTGACTATTGCCTGGGGCTTACCTGCCTTTTTCTCTGCTTTATTCCTATCTAACAACTCTGTAACAGTGTATCCTATTTGCATTGTAGTCACTAACTCATTCTATATCAGTTTCACAATTGATTTTAAATCCTTGTAAAAACAGCCATTCTGACATTAACATGCATAGTCTACTGTCTGTGGTTACTGCATTGCCAGAAAAGTTGTGCTCCAGCTTCCCTTCATGTAACTGCCAGGCAATGCAAAAATCACTGTCCAAAACCTTAGCCAGTTTAGCAAGCAAAGAGTTAACCACAAGAGTTAATATTTGCAGATTTGTATCCTGGGCCTGTGTAGTTATAGATCCATACGTCAGCATTACAAACTTACCTGTCACCACCCTGTAGGTACCTCAGGCCCTGCACGCACTATGAATCAAGGCACATGTCATATCATTTTCAGCTAAACTTCACACCAGCAACATGTTAACATTTTTTTGGACTTTTTAATATGGAAGCATACAGCCACCTGTGACTACAGATCCACACAGTTATCTGTTTAATCTACCTGTGGTCACCGTTAACAAACTGATCCAATGTCTATGAACTGACCTACTCATAGGCAATGCCAAGCACCACTATTGTAACACACAACCAAGTAGCCTCATTAAAGAGGTGGCCTCTTTGAAAGGCACCTATATTTAGCTGAATCTAATACTTGCTGTGTGACAACATAGCCTCTGGTTAACAGGTCCTTGGCAGGCACCAGCGTAATTTCTCGTCATTTCAACCATTTACATCTAAATGTTGATACACAGTAAGACACTACTTATCCTGTTCCATTCACAGTCAATGCTGTCTCCTGTAATGCTTCTATTTTATTTTTTTTTTTTATATTTTATGTTGTTAAGATAACGAGCATGAGAACTACAGGCGCCCTCTATTAGGATACCATGCCTGCCCTATGTCACCCTCTATTAGGATACCATGCTTGCCCTATGTCAACAGCTTTCTTTGGTGCTGGTTGGGTCCTGGCGTTGTTCCCAACTTTCACCAAGAAAATCTGTCCACAAATAAAAGAGTGAAGAACATTCTCCAGAAAATTACATAAAAGTCACCATGGGCAACACAAAAAAGGGCCAGAGACCTGCAGACAACTTACAGTCTAACTTTCATGAAGACTGCCCTTGAATGATGCACCTCTCATGACTGAATGTAATATGTTCTGAAATCCACTAAAATTATATAAGAATCTGCTACTGGTGCTCCTTTGTTTGATCACCCAGTTTTAATAAACCAATTGAGAAAATGTGCTCTGTTGATGCCAGGGGCTGCTGGAGGGTAAACTTCCAGGGCTTCTTTTTCACTACAAATGATTCTAAAATGTACAAAACATGTTTGTAAAGTATAGATGCCCTCCTACTGTCATTATGTTCGCTCTCATTACCCTGTTGACAGTACTAAATGGGGCACTCATGACCTTGGAAAGTTGATGTAGAAACCAAATTCACTAAAGTAGCCTTGTGACCTTGGAAATTAGGTCGAGGTCACTCTTCTTTGAAGCTGATCTAGCCCTAATAGAAGACAATAAACATATACAAAATAACAGCTCTAGCTCAAAAACTTCTGCAGTTAGTAAGCAGAAACTGAATTCAGTAATGTTGCTCTTTGACCTAGGAATTCACTCAAGCTCACCATTTCAGAACTTGATCTAGCTCTTATAGAAGGCTACATTCCTGTGCAATATGAAAGCACCAGGTGAAAACATCTTAAGTTTTCATGCAGAAACCAAGGTCACTAATGGGACTCTAGGTGGTGCTCATGGGAATTTGGTCAACGTCATCCACCTTCTAAGCTGACCAAGCCCTAATTGAGGTCTATTACCGTGTGCAATATTGAAGACATGACTTAAATTCTGAGTCACAATGCAGGAACCAAGTTTATTAAAGTGCCCTTCTACCCTTTAAATCTAAGGCAAGGTCACCCATCTTCAAACTTGACCTAGCTTGGGATAAGGACTATAATCCTGTGCAATATATAGGTCCTATTACAAAACCTTTTCCAGTTATTGTGCAGAGACCAAACCTTACTATAGAACCTCTGTGCATCAAGGTCAACCACCTTCATACTTCAACTAACCCTAACACCTGCAAAAACTTCTTGAGTTATGGTGCAGAAACCACAGTCTCTCTATCGAACGACCTAGTGACCAAGACCTAATTGAGGACTATTACCATATGCAATATTCAAGTCATGACTTAAAATTTGAGTTACAATGCACAAATCAAGGTCACTAAAATGACCTTGTGACCTTTGAATTTAGGTCAAGGTCACCAATCTTTGAACTTGACCTAGCCCGGGATAAGGACTATAATCCACTCTTGGTTTTACACTGACTTACAATGCCAGGAATTAATAACTCTATGTTCATCATTAACTCTTTACTGGTAATTATTAACCCTTTCTTTCCTTAGTTCTTCCAGCATATAATTTTGCTCTTATGTTTTACTTGATCTGCTGTACAAACAGTGGACACTTATGTGTATTCCATATTTAAATTTCCACTCTGTTTCCCACACAAAATGTGCTACAACTCTTTCTTGTGGGGAAAATTGTCAAAATGGATCTTGGAGATCTCTCATACTTGCTTGAACGTTTCACAACCCACATAATTATTTCTGATATAGCCAAACTATGTGATAATGCCTGCAAAACAAGAGACTCACAAATCATGTTTTCAAAAGTATTTTCATCAACCAGATGGATGAGAAAGTCGCTGATGAAGAGCTGACCACAGCAATGACACTGACGAAGAAGGCTCCTGGCAATGCCTGCTATGTCAGTATCTTGACAGTCTTATCTCTGATCCCCTCATTGAGTGATCCCTCATTAACATAAAGACCACCTGTCATGAAGGAACACAGATCTTTTTCAGACCACTCTTTCATGGTGCTAGGGTCTGTTATCCCAGTAAATTCACCTGTGTTTTATCATCATCTGCAATATGAGACCACTTGATGCTGGCACTGAGGACAGGCTACAATATGAGACCACTTGATGCTGGAAGTGAGGACAGGTTACAACATGAGACCATTTGTTGCAGACAGTGAGGACAGGCTACAATTTAAGACCACTTGTTGCTGACAGTGAGGACTGTCTGCAATATGAGACCACTCGTTGCTGACAGTGAGGACTGTCTGCAATTTGAAAACACTCATTGCTGGCAGTGACGACAGTCTTTAACAGGTGCTGATGTGGTACATCATCATTTTTTTCATCTAATTCCATTAAAATTCACCAACTATAGCTTGGTTTTTTTTGTGGATAAAGTATCCTGGCCAGATATGTTTTACTCCATACATCATACCACCACCAATCATAACCACCTCTTGTACTTCAATGAGGAGCAAAAACTCCTGGTTGGTTAATGAACTGTGACAACTATGCCCATGCCCCTGTATTGCTGACAGGACAACAGACAAACCACATGCATGTATTTCTCTGTCATGTTGCATGTTTTATGCCCATATTGCTGTCCAGAGATGCAGTGTAATGCAGTGTGGAATAGTGAGTAGTGTGGGAGGACTTCGTGTTTGATGATGAATGATGTGGGTGGAGCTAAGCATTATGCTGCAGAAAGGAATGGTGAATTGTAGTTGGAATAGTGAGTAGTGTAGACTTGGTATTTGATGATGAATGATGTGGGTGGAGCTGAGCATTATAATGTAGTGTGGAATGGTGAATTGCAGTGTGGAATAGTGAGTAGTGTCGGTATGACTTGGTGTTGATAATGAATGATATGGGTGGCATTACATGGTGGTCCCTGTCTTGAGAGGTGGTTCCTGAGAGATACTAGTCAGCTTAATTGAAAGACAACTTTTCCAGGTCCCTGCTGCCGTCTTTTCCACTTTACTGTACCTCAAATGAGAGGCCACTTTTGAGCCTGTCCTTGGGGTGGTCTCTCAAGACAAGGACCAGAGTAATGTGGAGTGGAATGGTGAATTATATGGGATAACCAAAACATTATAATGCTGTATGGAATGGTGAATGATGTCAAAACTGCTTCCATTATAGATCAATGTGGAATGGTGAATGACACGAAAAGGAGCATAGCAATAAGATGTCATGTGGAATGGTGGGTGATGTTGGAAGGAGCTTAGAAATATGATGTAACACGGAATGGTGACTGATGTAGAATGGCCTCAAGCAATGCAGTGTAAAATGCAATGGTAAATAATAAGAGAGGAGCTTTGAATTATAATGTGAAGTGGAATGGTGAGTGATGTGGGGACGAACTTAGTATTATAATGTAAGGTGGAATAGTAAGTGATGTATAGAGGAGCAGGAATGGTTAGTGATGTGGGGAGGAGCTTAGTATTATAATGTGAAGTGAAATGATGAGTGATGTAGGGAGCAGCTCAGTATTATAATGTGAAATGGAATGGTTCAGAACCCCACCTCTTTGTGGAAGTGGAATAATGAGTAATGTAGGGAGGAGCTTAGTATTATAATGTGTAGTGGAATGGTGAGTGATGTAGGGAGGAGCTTAGTATTATAATGTGAAGTGGAACGGTGAGTGATGTAGGGAGGAGCTTAGTATTATAATGTGAAGTGGAATGGTGAGTGATGTAGGGAGGAGCTGATTATTATATATGTGAAGTGGAATGGTGAGTGATGTAGGGAGGAGCTGATTATTATAATCTGAAGTGGAATGGTGAGTGATGTCGGGAGGAGCTGATTATTATAATCTGAAGTGGAATGGTGAGTGATGTAGGGAGGAGCTGATTATTATAATGTGAAGTGGAATGGTGAGTGATGTAGGGAGGAGCTGATTATTATAATGTGAAGTGGAATGGTGAGTGATGTAGGGAGGAGCTTAGTATTATAATGTGAAGTGGAATGGTGAGTGATGTAGGTAGGAGCTTAGTATTATAATGTGAAGTGGAATGGTGAGTGATGTAGGGAGGAGCTGATTATTATAATCTGAAGTGGAATGGTGAGTGATGTCGGGAGAAGCTTAGTATTATAATGTAGAGTGGAATGGTGACTGATGTAGGGAGGAGCTGATTATTATAATCTGAAGTGGAATGGTGAGTGATGTCGGGAGGAGCTGATTATTATAATCTGAAGTGGAATGGTGAGTGATGTAGGGAGGAGCTGATTATTATAATGTGAAGTGGAATGGTGAGTGATGTAGGGAGGAGCTCAGTATTATAATGTGAAGTGGAAAGGAACAAGGCCTCACCTCTTTGATGTGTTCCACAATAGCTGCCTGTGTGCTAATATCCAGTCCTTTGATGACATCCACATAGTCCTCTTTCCTGTCACACTGTACAGCACACCCCAGGATCAACAGCAGCACCTTCTTCAGCTCATTCAGGCTTGACTCTGAAAGCACACAAGTGTCAATCAGTCAGTGTTCCTGTGTCACATGACAGCTGCCAAGTTATCAATCCAGTAACAGACAGATCACACAGACCATGCTACAGAAGTTTTTTAACACTGTATCCACACTTAAAAAAAAACAGAGATGGGGAATTTTCACTTGATGACACCTGAAAACTGAGGCTATTAAGTTGATGATTTATCTAAATGCATGTGCAAATATACATAGACATAGAGGCACATATAATAAACATACATGTATTTCTGCATACATTTTTTTAATGTGACAAAAGGTATTGGCCCTTAACGCTTTCCACATTGAATTAAGACTTTTTAACACTGCATGAGCCGACAGCTTTCCTTGGCATGAGTCAGGTCCTGCATGCACTCATGCCATGGTCTCTACAATTCTCATTCAAGCTCATTTCACTATTGCTGAACTTAGTCACCAACATTACAGCAGACAACATTTGGCCAGTTGTCAGTTTTTGTTAGTTTAAGGGAGAAAGAGAGGGTTAAATTCTGAATTACATGATTTCATTTTGTAACAGTCCCAGACTCAACCTTATTATTCAGGTTCAGTGAACATCAAACAAATATAATGGTTGGGTTTAGCAAATGGGGAGCAGTCATTAATTCACAGCACAGCACATTCTAATGATGACACAAAGGCTTTAATATATTGAATGCAAAGAAAAAGTTTTTGGAGGCATCTGCTCAAAAGCATCATCAGTCATGTGGAAAAAAATATGACAAACCAATAATGAACAGGAATTTCCAGTCAAGACAGAGGCCAGGGTCACCCATTTATCTGCCTTCAGTTGGCACATATTGCCTTCATTTTCCAACTCCCTCCATCTTATAGCACAAGTTCTGAAGGTGACTGACTGTCTGTGTTTGTATTAGCAAACTCACATCTTGCTTAGGACATCTTATTTTTTTACCTTGTTTTACCAACCCGAGATAAAATTTCCTTTCATTAATTGTTTATTTAAGACATATAAGCTCTAAATACCTCTAAATTATGCAAATGAGAAATTCTGGTATTCAGTTAGATAAAGGCAGGCAATGTTTACTTGGAATACCCAAAATATTTGCTTATCATTACCCAACAGGTAACTGTATACAGCCAAATATACATACCAGAATTATGGACAATATTTCAGGCATATACTAGCTATGACTAGGTACTTGGACAGAAGAACCAATGAGGCAGTGTGCATGTGTGCTTGTTAACACCTGATACTGAGGGAGTTGTCCAGTCAGACATGTACCCTTTATTCCTCAGCCTGATTCCTAGACAGTAAACATCCATGTACATGTGACAAGCAGGCGACAGAGGACCCAGGTCAAACCATCGCCTCCCTCATTCTGCAAGGGTTTTTTCCTTCTTTCATTTCTTTTCTTTGATCAGTGTATGACTCAGTCTTCCTGTGGCAGGATCTGTGTGCATCTGTCTCAAGTTATGACACTAGTGTACACACACTCCTTGTAAAAATAGCATTCATTTGATCAAGCACGGTTATTCTTAGTCTGAAGTCAGGACTTTTAACATTTCCAGAAGACAAGGACCATTGACAAACTACTATCCATCACCTAAAACGTATGACTTACATTGAACCCCTAATTTGACATGTGAAATTAGAATGCATAGAGCAAAACAGTGGTCTCTTGTTTGAGAGACCACCTGCTTTGTAAGACCACATCTATCTGCTCCTTGTGCTTCTTTATTGGACCACTTTTAGACCTGCCCAAGAGATGGCCTATCAACAGAGGGACCACTGTTTATACATATATATATATATATATATATATATAGTATCTATTATTTAACCCTTTCCCCCTTGAATTGACACTTGAGTCAACAACTTTCCTTGGCATGAGTTGGGCACTTAGTGCCCAACCCATGCCAAGGAAAGTTGTTGACCTAAGGCATGTGATCTTGATAGGGCTCATCTACAATTCTCAGTCAAAATTGTTTTTCATCACTATTGAAATTAGTTGAAAACACTGAAGCAGACAACATTTGACCACCAGCTGGTTTTGGCTGGTTTAAGGGGGAAAGAGTTAAGACCATCCCTACCGGCAGCAAAATAGTTTCATATTGCATGTGGTCATGAAATACAAGGAAGTTCATCGGAGAAAAACACTATAGTGTCATGAAAGGGCGGTCTTAAAAGTGTTTGGTCTCTGATGAGAGGTGGTCTTTTGATCAGGTACTACTGTATATGCATAAGCAGGGAATAAAAAACACGAATCTAGTACATGTATATATATCTTCCTACACTGTCCAAATCATGCCCCATGAAAAAACGGCTACATTGAGAATCAGTCACACAAAATGTAAATACGCACACACGTAAATACAAATCCTATTCAAATATATCTTTTTAACCCATCACCATCAATAATTTAATACCACTTTTTATACCTGTCTAAAAGGCAACTGATTTGGTTTCCACATTTGAAAGACTCTTAAGGCATCAAGGATTTGGCCAGCAATGACTGCTGTGAGTCCAACCTAAATATTTGGCAATGCCACTGCACAGACAATAAAACTTGCAAACAGTCATAAAGAGTTTTTTTTTCTTCTTTTTTCTTTTCGGATCCTTGATGGTGCCTGTCAGTCACTGCTGTGTGGGTGTCGCACCTAACTGTCTGCCAGTCATAGCTAACTGTGTGGGTGTCACAGCTAACTGTGTGGGTGTCCCACTAATCTCCAATAGTAAAGGTACACAGACCTGCTACAGTTATGACCCTATTCCCCTCAAAACTGCCAAAGGCCTGGGGACATCTTTGATGACCTCTACTTTATCCATTTAACTGTCCATTTTTGAAGGCATGTTAATAGGTTTTACAGACAAGACTCTAATCAAACTTACCACATGAACATGGAAATAGTTATATAAATGAGTGAATATTATACCACCCATGGCGTATATGTACATGAAAACTTCACTTCAAAAGAATATGGTGAACCATGTATGCTAAATATAGTACAGTAGTATCAGCAATTTAAGAACACTGCTGTGAGAGACCAGATTGCTTTTGTGACCACATTTCTGGTGGCACAAGAGTCCAGATTCTTTGTGAATTTACCTGCAATATAAGCCCACCTGCAATATGATTCCACTTATTAGCTGGCAGAAGGGGTGGTCTTAAATAACAGTTGTCACTGTATTGAAATTGCCTTTACACTGCATTTTTAGTCCTCTGGCATACTGTGTGTTCAGAAGGACATGACCACATCCAAATGAGAGAGCGTGCTGAAATAGTACAATTAGAATGCTGGAGAAATGTTACCCTGCCAACACTCAGTATTTCCCAAGGGAAGATACAGCCTGTTAATTGGAATAACGTTAAAAGCTAGCATATCTCTACTTTTTCATCAGCCAATGAGAAGGTTCCCTTTTTTTTTTGCTACCCAACAACCAGCCACACTAGCCTTCACAGACCAGTCACATTTTCATAGGCCTAAATGTTGACTTTACTAACCAAACAGAAAACTGTGAAAGCATTTACGTTGTTGGCCTTATTGCTTTCTCCATATACTATGACCAATAAAATGCTGATCAATATGACTTTTGTTTTCACTTCCATTTTTCTCACAGACCCACATTATGGATACTGACTTTCAGGTCACATAGATAATCCTATGCCCAATTCAGTGATGAATGATGTGATTTTACTGTGCCATACCTGCACCGAAAAGAAATTAAATAAATAATGATGCCCAAGGTTGACACTGACCTAACTGTACACAGCTCAGAATGTCTCTAATTATTCACACACAACAATTTTCCTCTTTCCCACTGACAAAATCTTTGTTTATAAAATTTCTTTCTTATGGAAATGCAAGTATTTTTAAATTGCAACATAATTTTTACCATATCCTGATTATATACACCAAAGCTTCCTGTACATGTGGATCATCACAGTACTTCAAGCCATCTGAATGGATCTAAAGACATCCGCTCAGTTTGGGTCAAATTTCTGTCCACTATATACACATACCCTTCATGAAAAAGGCCTATACATAGTCTCCATATTGACAATACGACAATAATCTATTGCCAAACAAAAGGATAAAAATGCATTTTTAGTGAAACTAAAGGCTACTAGATATAATGTGATATTGAGCTTGATATTTGTTGCTACTTGTACAAGTACACCTTATGAATTCTACAACAAAAACTTGCTAATCTCTACCATCATGTTTGGTCTCCTGAGTGACAATTTATTCTGTGAACCACAACCAGAAGGACTTAAGATCAACAAAATTTTGCAGCAGAAAATATGCACGTTGACTTTGCAAACAAATTATAAGCTATTGAGGCATGGCAAGAAAAAACAATCTATAGTACCATTCTATACATTGCTATTCCCAGGGGATCTCATTTCAATGTTTTGTGGTGAGACACACATATCCATGTTTCTACATCAGCTGTTTCAAACTTGTCTTGACCAGACCAAGATACATATATTCTCCACTCCACACTGAGTAGAGAGTGAAAAGAAACAAGAGAACTTAATCACTTAAGATGGCAACTTCAAAGACATCTGACTGCAAATTATTGTCATTATGATACCTTAAAGCTGTTTTATACAAAGCCAATCATCATCATCATCATCATCATCATCATCATCATCATCATCATCATCATCATCATCATCATCATCATCATCATCATCATCATCATCATCATCATCATCATCATCATCATCATCATCATCATCATCATCATCATCATCATCATCATACCAGGTACCACCACCTAGGATATATATTGGTCCCTGCACTGGGTGACCATCCCCAGGACAGGTCTAACAAGAGGGCTGTGTGAACAGCCCGAGCCTCAGCTGATCTGGACATTCATCACACTTGCAGCTCTGTGAACTTGGGAAAGGATCAAGGACACCATGTTCTGAGTAGGTCTGACCTTTATAGAAGAACACTTACAAGTGCAACATCAAAGTTCAAGTAGTTCTCAAGTTATAATGAAGAGTATAAATTCATGTATGTTGCACTGTGACCCCACAGCTCTATGAACTGACAAGTCAGCTGAGCTAAAATCAGGAATCCGCAGCATTCCCACATAGTGAACAACTTTGTTTGGCCCTTCCATTAGGAACATATCCACCATGTGTAAGCTTAATCTGAGTGACGGTTCTGGAGAAGAAGTCGAAAATATCTATAACACACAAAAATTCACAAAAAAAAATTAGAAAAAAACTGCAGCGCCACCTGGTGAACAAATTAACAACAAGGAGTCCCTAGATGTCTTCCTGTGTGATATCAAAGCATTTGGGTAAGCAGTTTCGGAGAAGAAGATTTTTTAAGATTTGTCCAAAAAAAACAACAACAAAAATTCATTAAAAATCCAAAAATCACTGGAGCATGACCACGTGAACAAAATTGGTAGAAACCCATCCAAGGTACATCCCCACCAAGTTTGAAGTTAATCTGGATGACCCTTTTGGAGAAGAAGTCAAAAATGTGAATTAGCATTAGAATGCCCATTGACTTCCATAGTAATCAATAGGAAAGCTGCATTGACCGATAAGTACCCGAATTGAAAAAATCGTTAAAAATCAGGAATCAGCAGCATTCCCACATAGTGAACAACCTTGTTTGACCCTTCTACAAGGAACATATCCACCATGTTTCAGCTTAATCTGAGGGATGGTTCTGGACAAGAAGTCCAAAATAGCTATAACACACAAAAATTCATAAAAAATTAGGAAAAAATTGCAGCGCCACCTGGTGAACAAATTAAGAACTAGGAGTCCAAGGAAGTGTTCCTGTGTGATATCAAAGCAATTGGGTGAGTGGTTTCGGAGAAGAAGATTCTTTAAGATTTACCCCAAAAAAGACGAAAAAAATTCATTAAAAATCCAAAAATCACTGGACCGTGACCATTTGAACAAACTTTGTAAAGACCCACCCAAGGCATATCTCCACCAAGTTTGAAGTGAATCTGGCTGACAGTTTTTGAGAAGAAGTCGAAAATGTGAATTGTGGACTACGGACGGACGGACGACGGACGGACGGACGACGGACGGACGGACGACGGACGGACGACGGACGACGGACCCTCAAAAAAACTCAGCTGACTGACAAGTCAGCTGAGGTAAAAAGGTGATCTTTTACTAATTCCTGCTAATTAAGGCCACTTGAAAAGTTTAAATGTAGACTATCTTCAAAATTGTTATAGGTAGAGGTGTCAGCCCAACTTCAATTCATAGGTTTGCTTTGCAGGCACATCCACTGAACCATGAACAAAAGTTTAGAAGTGGGAATTATACCTATTGTTGGTGGTTGGTGGGATGGGGAGGGGGGAAGGTCTCGAAATGTTGAAAATCTCTCAGCATTATGCATAGATGTGCCATGCTGACTTCACATCCTAGGTTTGTCCCTCATCAATTTTGTCCATAGCTAAGCACTGAGATGGCACTAAACTTAGGATATCTGAAGAGTGTGTGGCCCTGTCAGTGAAGTTGAAATAATGCAAATTACGAGCTACGATAGCAGACTTGTACAGTAAATATTTATAATAGACCCGAAATACAACAGGCCATGATGTGTCATCAGCAGTCAATTACATGTATACACATGAGTGCATCACAAGGATTTGTTGTTAATACTCATGTCACATAGAATATTTTATGCTACCATATGGTGACCAATTTGTCATCAATCCATGCTGAAGGGTTTACAGTGATCCATAAATGAATCAAATTTGCAATAAAAATTGTACTAGAATTAGCTACCATTTCTCATTGCATCAGCAAATCTTGTTTGTTTGCTGACACTTGACACTCTGTTTTATCAAGAATTCTTTCTTTCTGTCTGGCATTTCCTTTTTAACCTGTGGATTTGTTTCATGCCAAGAGCCTTATTTTATTTTATTAGTTTTTGTTTTTTAAAATTTAATCTTTTCTGTTATGTAGCTTTTGCAATTTCTAATTGAATCCACAAGGAAACAACTTTCTTTTGTAAACACTCATACAGATTTGCTTTGAAGCAAATCTTTTTTTCTAGTTGCACCTGAAATTCCTGCTTTCATATTCACATACACATAATGCACAGTTTTTGAGCCAACTCTGATTAAAATCCATGCAAAACTGTAGTTGGAATTGCTCGTATAAAATATTGTCTAAAAGTGGCCAGACAAAATGCAACCAGAAAATATACAAAAAAACAAAAAACAAACCTGCAATAAAAGATATCTGTGGCATCTGAAATTTGTGCCTTTATGTGTATCTACAAATCGTGTGTGGCTGATGCACCAAGTTTAAAGGCAATCCATGCCAAAATGTAAAAGGGTTGTGCACACAAGAGTTGTCTGCAGACTCCCAAACACAACAATGTGGAGTCCAAAGTGCAATTGACGATACCTAGTTGTATGTGGAATTCCTGCATTCATGCACATCGACACATTGTTTTCAGTGACTGTGCCAGTTTTGAAAGAAATACATAGAGAAGTGGAGAGGAGATGTACAAGACTGTGTCTACAGATGGAACCTTCAGCCAAGGAAAATTGCACTGCAATTGGGACGTATCTATTCACCTTTTAAAATTTCTGCCTTCATGCATAACTACATTTTATGTGTACTTACTGTGTTAACTTTAATCCACACAAAAGTGTAGTAGGATTTGTGCACACAGGATTGTGTCTACAGGTCGGCCCTGCAGTTGACAAAGATTGTCTTGCAATCCAAGATATGCAGTCACAAGTGAAATTCCTTCCTTTGTGCACCTCTACATATCATGTGTAGTTATAGTGCCAAGTTTGAAAGAAATCTCTCCAAAAGCAGAAAGGGATACACACGCAAGACTCTGCCTACAGGTAGACTGACAAACTCATTCCAGGAGACCCCCCAGACTTTATTTGTGGCGGGTACATAAATCAATATGGTAACTTACATGCAGCACACAGTGTTTTATACAAAGCCTATCAACTAAAAAAATGTGGTAATTTAATGGCAGTGCTGTTATATACAAAGCCCATAATGTCAGAACATATTGCTACAAAGTTACAGCATGACAATGATACATTTGGCTACAATGAAGGTTTATACATGTATATTTATTTCAGATATTGTCAATCAGCCCTGCCTAATCACAGACTGATGCACAAAGGGCTGCATAAAGAAGTAACAGAATGTACAAGCCTTTATGTGCCAGCTGTGTACGTGTTACCTGGGGGTGGGTAAACTGTGTCTTCATTAAGTGCTGTCACAATAACACACTGACATCCCAAGCACACTCAAGTCAATCTCACAAAATCAACTCTCATTTTCTCATTTCCTCGTAGCCATTAGCCAAGATCTCTCCTGAAGCCCAGATGCATTTTCTTAGAGTTTCAATGAAAACATGCATTTTTACTGAAACACTGCATGTAGTGGCCTTTGGGCAGCACTCACTAGTCATTACAGTACCTCATAGTTGTGACTTCCCTTAACAGAATCCTTCACTCTGAGTGATTCAGGTAAGGATACAATGACAGTCACATTAAGAGGTAAGACAGCCCGCCGTCAACACAGCAGATGTTATACCTATTCCATGTAAACCTACTGGCCTTCAAATTGGTCTGAGATATTTTGCTCAAACTAATGGACTGGACAAATGGATGCACACACAAAAATAGCTGCATAATAGGTATATCAGGCCCCCTATTTTGGGTCAGAGCTTGAAAGATTTTAGTTGACTTTAATGTGAACAATTTTGGAAAGCACAAGAGTTCAGCACCAAAACATGACATACTTGATATACTGCTTCCTTCTGATTATCCCAAATTGGTATTTATGGTGGCTGATTTTGACTTCCCATTCAAAACAGTCTTTAAATATGATTGGTTCATGATGATGGATACCTAAAATATGATTGGTCCATGATGATGGATACCTTAACACTTTTTTCAATGGACAGAGTTGACAATAACAATGGTATACAAATTCCCAGTGCATAATCAATCACCATTTCTTTCCTCTGTTCTATTTTTCTTCCTTTGGAAAGGTGGGGTGGGTGGGTGGCATGGCTAGGAGGGGAGGGGAATAAATGTGTAATTAAGCCTCAGCCTGCAAAAACTTTATTTCGATGAATGTATAGACAATTATTATACACCTCTTCATCCAGACAACTGTATCAATTATAACAGCTTTCTTGGAAAGTCTATCTCCTGAACGTAAAGTTAGAAGGACAGAGACACGTAGCAAATCAGTCAAATATAGTTCTATGTACACGTGTCTACCACGAAGCAAGAATAACTGAGCAGAAGCCAGTCAGCAACCTCTCTGTACATGGGATATAGTCTGGTGTCAATTGATTTTACATCATTTGACGCCAACATATATGATGTATGATACCACAATGGCTGAGCACCTCTGAGGTCAGAAGGCTGGCAAGAATGTATTGCAAAATCCTTCCTTTTTGGTCACCCCTGCTTTTGATTCTTTTGTTATCATGCCATACATCTGACACTTCAAAGCCTCTGCCAGTCGCTATTGGGTTGGCTAAAACAGAGTGCTGGACTGTGGGGTACTTCATGCTGACATGCATTGTGTCCAGGCCCAGTGTCCCTCCCATCAATTAGCCCAGTCACCATTGATTTGGAATAGCAATTTCCCAACTTTCTCCGGCATAATCCATGCATGCTGTGTTGGTAGACACAATGGCACGCATTCTCAATATGTGTACCCCACCTTAACTTATTCCACACCAGTCCCTGATATTTACGTATATTTACCTAGAATTAAGACGACAATTGCCTATCTAAATTCTTCATGAAAAGAGCTTTTGTTCAACTACCAACATGCCTATAGTCTTAAGTCAGTGGTTTTGGCACTGCCTGGCAAGTCATGCTGCAGCTGCCGCAAGGGCAGTTGCAGCATGACTTGCCAGGCAGTGCTAGAACTAGTGACCAATGCCTGTGACCATAGTATGGAATGAGTTAAGCGTGTAGCACAACTCTGTGCTATTCTTGACTTGTTTACCATTCAAATCACATATTAGTATGATCCCTAATTTGACTGTTCTGCATTCAAAATCTGAGATTTTTTGTAAAAAGCTGACTTCATTCTCATGGTAATACTGACCTCATAAATCCTGACTCCAATGGAACAAAAAATAAAAACAGAATTTGCTTCAAAAGTTGACCCTTGACCATTTCAAAACCCAATTTCAGTACATGCATACCGTTTTGTGTTTAGTTATGTCTGTGTGCCAACACACACATATTTTTTCTTTCTTTCTTTCTTTCTTTCTTATAAGAACATGTAACCTCAAAAGGGCAAAGGTCAAGGTCATTTGGCCCTTTGAAAGTTTCATCTTGCCATAACTTTTCATTTTTTATCCGATTTGGTTCATGTTGGGCTTAAATTGTGGGTATTGTAACACTGTGCAATTCACATGTGACCTGTAAAGGTCAAAGGTCAAGGTCATTTGGACTTTGAAATTTGCATCCAGCCATAAGCTTAATGTAATGTGAAGTACCAAAGGATGAAAGTTGTAGCATTTAATATTAAAAACTTTTGAAGGCACACAGACAGATTTGCTTTGAAGCAAATCTTCTTTTCTAGTTTGTGTATATATCTATTAATATATACATACATACTTAGCATGGAAAATTTTCATGTCAAAACCTGCTTCTGTATTTTTGCCATTAAAAGTTCCCCATGTTTGAGAACAATTCACTTCGTGCAATGTCCAACTGATTTTGGATAATTTTATTTAATGCAATGTCCAACTCATTTTGGATAACTTGATTTTGATATTTGGGGACATTTTGGTATAAGACATGTATGTTGTCTATCATATGTCCCGATTTACAGCTCTAGCCCCAATACGATCTGAGGAAATTATCAAAACCGTTTTAATGCTAACACGGCAGTCAAAGGACCATTTTAACCTTTGGATCTTGATTACAGACAATAGGACTCTGCTCTAAAATGTCAGTTTCACATGGATATACATGTATCTCTAAAACTAATTCTCTGACTTTAACTCATTCTTGAGAGGTCAAAACTGTGAATTAGCATTAGCCCGTATGTAACTTAAGATAGTCTACTGAAGGCAATCTTCTCAAACCTGGTCTAGAACCCATCAGCAGTGCGAGACTTGATCCTCAAGAATCATCGCATATTAGTCCAATAAACAGCACCAAAAGTCCCAATGGAATACACGAAATATTGTCCTTAGACTTGGATCCAATAATATGGATCATCACTGCTCATATTCGACATATTGACGAATCAAAATGACTAAAACGATTCTCCGGATCAGCCTTAGAGCTGGTGCCAGTTAAACAAAAAATGTCCAAATGATTCAGACAAAGGGAACTACGTTACACTGCGGGAAACTTGAAACAAAGAGACCATGTCAAACTGCGATGGGTGCAAACAATAGTAAACGAGACTATAAGAATCTCGTGAGAATGAAGAATAAACAAACTCTTTATATCTCTCTCGCAATTAAAAATTTTGATGTTACAAAATATATAAATTAGCATTAGTTAGACTGCCCATTGACTTACATAGCAATCAATAGGAAAGGTGCCTTTACCAGTAACTACCCAAACTGAAAAATCAGCAATCCACAGCATTGGCTCAGAGTGAACCTTTTTGTTTGCCTCTTCCACAAAGAGCATATCCAATAAGTTTCAGCTTAATCTGAGTGACGGTTCTGGAGAAGAAGTCGAAAATAGTAAAAACACACAAAAAATCATAAAAAATAGTAAGAAATTGCAGCACCACCTGGTGAAGAAATTCAGACATAGGAGTCCCTAAGAGTGTTCTGTGTGATATCAAAGCAATCGGGTGAGCAGTTTCAGAGAAAAAGATTCTTTAAGATTTGCCCCCCCCCCCCCAAAAAAAGAACAAAAAAATCATTAAAAAGTCAAAAAATCACTGGAGTGTAACCATTTGAACAAACTTGGTACAGACCCAGCCCAGGTACATTGCCATTCAGTCTGAAGTGAATCTCACCAACGGTTTCGAAGAAGAAGTTGAAAATGTAATTGTGGACGGACGTCTCTAGTATGATACACTTACATGTATGTACAAAAACATGACCCATATTCATAAATATCAAACCCAACAATGACAGCAAAGAGACTCCAGAGTTACCAAAGCATCAACACCCATCCTCCAATATCAACGTGAAGAAACAAATTTCACTCCCGACCCGAGACAGGCAGCCACCCACAAAAGGCAACTGGTGGTCTCAAACCTGTCCTCTCAACCTTAAAAAAAAAACTCTTCATTAAATACAGACCACAGTGTTTCCAATATGTATAGGCCCAACCACCCACAATCCAAATTTCACCACTTCTGCAAAAAACAAAAAGAGAATTGGTAGGCCTATCACTATTTTGGTTCTTCTGACTAGTTCGTCAGCTGAGCCCACAGCAAAAGTAGAAAGCAGGCCTACATCATCTTGTGACATCCATGAATCTGAAACATTATGTAATTTAGGAATGGACAGACAGATGCACTGACGACCATCCTAAAAGCTCAGCTGACTAACAAGTCAGCTGAGCTAATAATCCCTAAACTAGTAAAATAAAATTAGCAGACGACATTTAGATATAAGCAGGAAAAAGCGTTATTAGGGTGGAATGAGTAATCTCTAAAAGCAGAGTGTTGTGGGAGGAGCTCGTGCTCAGCTGACCTCAGCTTGTTCACAAAATCAAAGTTGCACCTGAACAGACCTGTGTTGTGCTTCAATTGAGTGCATGTGACATTTAAAAGTATTTCTAAGATTTGCCTCAAGAAAATTCATTAAAAATATAAATTTTACTGGAGCATGAGAAATTGAAAAATATTCAAAGAGAACTTTAAAAAGAACATTGCTGATTGGTGTAGATAATACATGATATTGAACATTAGAATGCCTATTGACTTACATAGTATTCAATAGGCAAGGTGTAAGTACCCCACTTGAGAAAAATCAGGAATCCACAGCAGGGCCACCTGGTGAAGAACCCTTTTTGATCCTTTCACAAGGAACATATCCACCAGTTTCAGCCTAATCTGAGAAACAGTTCTGGTGAACAAATGAAGTTCCAGGAGTTTCTAGGAGTGTTCCTGTGTGATATCAAAGCAATTGGGTGAGCGCTTTCAGAGAAAATTTTTTAAGATTTGTATGACCCTTCCACAAGGAACATTTCCACAAAGTTTCAGCTTAATCTACATGATGGTTCTGGAGAAGAAGTCAAAAAGTAGTAAAACAAGAGGGCTGTGTGAACAGCCCATGCTCAGCTGACCTATGCTTGAACAGATATGGTACAGACACATCTACTGTACACTGCCAGCAAGTTTGAAGTGAATGTGGCAAACAGTTTCGGAGACAAAGTCAAAAGTGTGAATATGCATTGGAATGACCAATGACTTGCATAGTAATCAATACGAATGTATTTACCAATAAGCACCTGAAAATAGAAAAAGATTGCAGTGCCACCTGGTGAACAAATTCAGAACTAGGAGTCCCTAGGAGTGTTTCTGTGTAATATCAAAGCAATTGGGTGAGCGGTTTCGGAGAAAAAGATTTTTTAAGATTTGCTCCCCAAAAAGCACAAAATAATTCAATAAAATTCCAAAAATCACTGAAGCATGACCATTTGAATACAATTGGTAGAAACCCACCCAAGGTACATTGCCACCAAGTTTGAAGTGAATCTGGCTGACAGTTTTTGAGAAGAAGTCGAAAATGAGTGTTAGCATTAGAATGCCCATTGACTTACATAGTAATCAATAGGAAAGGTACATTTACCGATAAGTATCCGAATTGAAAAAATCATTAAAAATGAGGAATCCACAGCAGTACCACCTAGTATACAAGGATAGTTTTCCTGTGTGATTTCAAAGTAATTGGGTGAGCGGTTTTGGAGAAGATTTTTTAAGGTTGGCCCGAAAAAAGAACCAAAAAGTTTATGAGGACTCTGAAAAATCACTGGAGCATGACCATTTGAACACACTTAGTAGAGACCTACCCAAGGTACATACATTGGCACCAAGCTTGAAGTGAATCTTGCTGGGGGTTTTGGAGAAGAAGTCAAAAATATAAATGTACAACAAAATTACAATTTTGAGTTCCATCTTTACTGCAGATCGATTCTGCAATACTTGCTGTTAATTGAGTATAAAGGTTTATTATGTCAGGAATGCATGTTTCTGTGATATTTGGCTTAAAAGTGAAGTCACTTTTCCCAGGTTGGACATCATTTTAAATTTTCATTTAGGCTACCTGTGCTCTCATTCTTCAGGTTCTTCCTTTTACTGACCCCTTGCCTTATCATACACTTAAGACTCTCTTTGCTATTAAGCATAATAAACATCACAAAGCATGGCAGCATGAGCTGATTAGGATAACCATGGTTTTCTCCACCTCATCTATTTTTCTTTTCTTTCCTGTACTTTTTCCTAGGCCACCTATGTCACACAGGACTGCGGCACATAAGTGGAGAGCCACAGCAATATTATTACTATTAAGAAACTGAGTAATCAATGTTAACTCCTTATGCTGCAGCAAGCCAGCTCTTGCACAACCACACCAAATCACTAAAGTGCTCTTACGACTTTTGACAGAAATATTATGCCATTATGTCTGGGAAGATTCAGCCTGGTCAGATCATGTCAGGTGATCCCACTTGAAAAGTAGCGCCCTCTACTGATTCAAGCATTCTGGCCTTTGTGAACCTGTACAGAACATCTGCATGTATATCATCCGACAGTATACTGGTACATGTCCAGCATTGGGTAGTAACTGTATTTACTTGACTCAGACAGACAGAAAAGTGCTATGGGCCATCAGAGGAATACCTTATTACCCCTTCTAGGCACCTGCAGTGTTGTGAAAATTAAACAAATTGAGCTCTTATTGTGGAGTTATAATTAGAAAATTATATGGGTAACTGCCCGCCTGCTGAGGTAACTGTGTCATTAGTCTCAACCAGCTTTATAACATCTGGCAGAAATTCAGCAATCTCTGAATTAAGCCATTTCCTTTTCTTTTGTGCCAGAGAATGCATTCAGATCTTCTAAATGAAAAATGCAGCTCTGTGTGCCACTCTGTACGAACAGTCCCTTAGTTTATTGCTGCCACTTTCGTAGGTCAACATCTATTGGCAAAGGATGTACATTTCAGGATTCTCCTTTTGGTTACCAAAAGTTCTTATGGCAGGTAAGCTGGGTTTTGCCTGAGAGTGTCAATATTTAACAAAATACAAAAGGGCATTTTATTACATGTCTGTTCAGGCAATATTTGGTTAGACACTGGTACAGGTGAAATAACTGTTTAGGTACTACACGTAAAGGTTGTGTATGACCCATCTGTCCCTAAGAGTTGACAGACAGACAGACAGACAGACAGACAGACACACACACACACACACACACACACACACACACACACACACACACACACAGTGTTGCCTCCGAGCACCTGTCTTCTGGAGCCATGTGTCACAGAAAAATGTACCTTCATGACTGACTGCCTGGAAGACAGTTTCACTTACTCATGTCATCACATCTGATGGCAATACTTGAGGAACCGTGGTGGACACATTGACATCACTTTTCTTTGGATAAACTTAACAATTCAAAACATAATCTTACCAATGTCAATAGCTTCAAGGGATGAAGCATAGATTTTGCAGTACAGCTAAACATTTCATGTTTGTTCATTTAAATCTGGAACATTTGCAGGAATATCTTAGTAGTTTCAAAGAAAATTTCCCCTGTGTATCTAGTAAAATTTCTGGTCAAATGAATTGAAATGAATATCTCAATCATTTGGCTGAAAATTTCGATTGTATAGTTAAACCGTTCTGTTGTATAATCAGGCTGACCATAGTCACCAGATAGAACATACAATTTAATAAAAACCTGCAGAAATTTAAATGAAATATCTTGAATTACATGTCTGATTATACTGAAGGCCTGAAGGAGAGCTGTTGACCTGGTTTTGGGAAGCACTTTGCAGACTCTCCAGACACGCTAGATCTAAATATTAACCCAACATTCACATCATTTACCTTAATTGAAACTAGAAGAGTTGTTGCTGACAGACTGGATAAGCCCTCACCACCACCACCCCCCCCCCACCCCTCAACCCCTCCCCTCCCACCCCTGTGCACATCCATTGGTCCTGGGACCTTGAAAATGAGGTCAAGGTCACCAAAATGTTATAAGGTAAGAAACTGTCAATGTACAATTGAGGTGTTATGTGGCCTGTGAATCATGAAATATTTTACTCACAAGGATTCTGCCACAGACAAGCAGTCAGACAAGCTGATAAACCAGTCTACCTCCAAACTTAGTGTGTGGGGGTACAAAGTTATCTTCTGACAGAGAAGCAAGCTGTGTCTACTCACCATTGGAAAGTGTCTTTGTTACAACTTTCTTGCTGTCCATTGTTGAAATTAAGTTGTGTGAGAAGATATTTGTATTGTAAAGGGGCAAAGTGTTAAGAACTGGATGTTGGCATGTTGGGTGTGAATGCTTACCTTTACTGGGTTCCCTGACAATAGCCAGTACATCAGGCCTCGACATTGTGATAACTTGCTGTAACATCTCCTGAAAACACACAACCACAAACTTTTACAATCAAAATTGCGAAACATTCATCAAAATCTTCTGCAATATACATCGGGTACCCAGAGAATTGTGTGTTCCATGCATGCTTTTGCTAGGTCTCTGAGCAGTAAGTAAATACTCATGTCTTGAAGTCACATCATGTACGGAAGTAACAGCAATCTCCTGGATGGAATGGAAAGCAAATAAGATGCCAGAAGATCCACATCTCAGGGGAAAATGACTTATACCAGGACCTGTTTGACTGACCAAATCAAGGGAATTACAAATACCATCACCACTGTTATATCGTCAATGTAAACTGATTGAAGTGCTTCCTTTTTCATTGCAGTACCATACATTATTCATTAAACCGAGGATCTCTTACAAAACCAAGAGAATCAGGAATAGCTAATTTGATGTTCTCCCAATTCTATCACAAAATGGGCCTATATTTGTTTTGTGATGTGTATAATGCACCACTGTGGAGCAGTCTGCTTGCTGTAAACCAGACAGTGTCACACTGACCCACAGCCAGGCAAGCCACTCACTCTGGCAAAAAGGTGCAAACCAATCATTCAATGCCAGTTTGTGGACACAAAACAATACAAAAACTGTTTTCCCTATTAAACTGAATTGCTGGCTGGGATAACATTTGCAGACTCATAAAAGTTAGGTAGTATGATAAACAACGTCTGGATGCTGCGATACAGCCAAGATGATGATAGTCGTTTACTCTTTGATTGCAAATTTTGAAAAAAAAGTCTCTGAATTGACATAACAAACAATAGTAGATTCACATTCTTCACAACCTGCCCTTTCATTCAAGTGCCAGCATGCCTGCAGGTGTGGAAACCATTTTAGGAGCATAAGAATACGGCTCAGGTCAATGTCTGACCTTGGCTCACTTAGGGCACACACTGCATAAAGCATGCCAAGGAAAGCTATTGACTAGGTCAACATTTGGCTGTGAGGGGTTGGAATGGAGGCACTGGCAGGCCCATCTGGAGCCTGTGCCCAGACACACTCCTGTTATGCTTGATGAAACCTGTCTGGCTGTTTGCACATGTTTTACTTGGATACACTGAGCTGACAGTGATCAATTAAGAGTAAAACATGAGTATGATCTCTGTTGCCTCTTAAACATCAATAGGACTACAACAGCTTCCCCAATCTACGTAATTAAAGTTGAACTATTAATCAAAAACACTTGCTGGTTTAACTCTTTAAGTGCCACAATTTGGATTGAGTTAACAGCACCATGGAAAGCTGTTGACCTGGACTATTATATAATATGTAACTAAAGGCATGCTGGCACTTGAATAAAAGTTCTCTTTACAACAAATATGAATCTAACACTCTTCCTATAATTCAGAGCAGTTCTCTTAGTAATTTAAATTTAGTTGCAGTTGGTATTGAAGGAGTTAAGTTATTTATTTTTAACCCATCTTTTCATTCTGACCGCTGTAACAGAAAAGCAAAACTGAAAATGAAGATTAATTGAAACGGTGAAGAGACAATTGAAGAAATCCATGTACGTGTTCATTCTGCAACCTTTCTCACCATTACTCACAAGACAAGACTACCACATGATCATCTAATGGGAAAGATGACACAAACAAGACACATTGAAACTCCTGTACACATATATGTAAATTCAGCAATGTTTGTCACCAATGCTCCTAAGACACAACTACTAGCTGATTATTTTATGCTAGGCTAGACAACTAGTCTAGATTATACAAGGCAAGACCAAAAACAGAGTTTTTTTTTAACACAGAACAAGACTTCTAGATGATTGTTTAATAACAACATCAACAAGTGGAGCATCTGTGGCTCTCCTACTTTGATGAGACATACCTTTAAGAATAAAAGCTTTCAAATTTCACATTTCCATGCTAAACACAATGCATTATGAAAGCCCCCTTACCAACATACAGGGAGTAAGTACATACAATCATGGCATGACAAACCAAAACCTATATTTCACACCAACACATAACGGGTTTCCCTGGTATTTGTACAATAATCCATCACAATATTATTCTACACTTGTGAAAATGGACCTGTGCAAGCATCATGGTGCCATCTAGAATTGAAACATTTCAATGATAACTCCCTCGCCATGCTCACTGAGACAAGGTCTACATAACCAAACAAAACTACATTCAATGTATCCCCATAATCTTTTTACATTCTAAATTAAACCAAGAAACAGAATGAATCATCAAATAGCTTGAGATGCCATGCCAGCCATTAGGCCATGAATTATGCATCAGACACAAAGCTACAGAACGTTAACTCATTCCACACCAGTCCCTGATTATTCTGTATATTTACCTAGATTTAAGACGACAATTGCATATTTTAATTCTTCATCAAAAGAGCTTTTGTTCAACTACCAACATGCCTATAGTCTTAAGTCAGTAGTTCTGGCACTGCCTGGCAAGTCATGCTGCAGCTGCCGCAAGGGCAGCTGCAGCATGACTTGCAAGGCAGTGCCAGAACCACTGACCAAGGCCTGTGACCATAGTATGGAAAGGGTTAAAGCTGCCAGGGACAAGGAGGAAAGTGCACACTTCTGCCACATTCTTTGTCACATTTAGATGGAACTATAAATGGCTTCACAATGCAGCACATTTTAAGAAGTTACCTGACACAATACATGTGTAAGCAGATACTGGGGCAGTCCAACCTACATGTAAAGGGCCTTTTCATCTTGACCACTTTAGAACATGAGGCGACTGTATGTGTATGAATGTATATATCATAAAGGAATATTATGTATATATTTAATATATAAACTTTTGCACAAGGACATATGAGCAATGCCTATGTTCTAAACCCTTTCTGAAATAACATACAGTTTCACCAAATGAACTTTTATTTTCCATTTTTTGCCTTTCACCCACCATAAAAAAAAAAAGAGTGGTTTGATCTCTGGCCAAGATCAGCTTACGATGTATGAATAAACTGTCCAATACACCAGTGTCAATGACCATCTTAAAAATAAAACCTAAACTTTTCACACTTGGGCAGAGTCTTCACATAAACCTACTATATGGTTCACAACTTTTTTTTTCTTTTTTTTTTCTTTCTTGGGTACGGATAATGATTTATCAATTTAAAAGCAACATATATTTATAATGGCACAGTTTTATACCCAACGCTTTCAGGAAATTGCCATCTCCCATGATTCCACCACTTCAAAGTGTCTGCTCCTTGCTCATATGTGCAGGAAAACCCTTTGCATAATAACTTGACCACACAACAAAAATAACAAAACAAAAGCAAAAAACAAACAAACAAACACCCCATGTACATAGATATGCTGATGTACCTGGTTCTGAGCAAAATCAAATACACCATTACAGGCCACCCCCAGGACAGGCCCAAAACTGGCCTCTCAAGACAGGTGGCCTCTCATTAGAGGTACAATAACATGTACAAGATAGCAGCAGGGACCTGCCAAAAGTGGTCTTTCAAGTCAGGTGGTCTCTCATTGGAGTGGCCTCTCAAGACAGGGACCACTGTATCAAGAAATGTTGACCCAATGTGTGTTAAAATACAGCAAAACCTGGCAAACTGTTAAAACCCCACATATCTTGACAAACTTAATTTACATGTATACTATTGCAGTCCCAAATATACACCATCCATGATAAAGGACCCTTTTACAAGTAATTTATTCTCCATTTGCACAATCCTAAGAACAAGTGTGCATTGGTGTGACTGGTCACAAGGGGACAGCACTGTTCCTGGTTGGTACTCATATGTAAATTGAGATGCAAATTGAGTCCATTATGCCCAATAACTTTTAAGTACAATTCATTTCAAAGTTGATCTTTCATCCATATCATTCAAATTTTGTACATTATGTTTTAACTATGGAACGATTTCATTTAAACTTCCTGTTGTAAATGAAGATGAGCTACACATTGTAAATTGCTATATTTTTGCATGTTTAAATTTTCATGGTTTTTGTACCACTGACATTTCACAGTAGCTTCAATTTAATTATTTTGAACATAATTCCTATTCAAGCAATGTTAAAATATGATTTCATTGTTTTTATTTTAAAGGTTTTGTGCAATCAGCAAAATAAGCAAAAATAAGAATAAAGTGAAATTAATGCAATTTCCAGGAGCACACCATACAGTGACATATCATTACCCAGTGAAAGTCTGTTGCCATCCTGCAGCTTTTCAATATCTGAACTCCTTTTCTGGGTTTGCCGCCTCACAAACAGTGAGACCAAGCCAGCATATTGTTTTATTGCTGTCGGCAGAGGTCAAGTACATGGTAGTTGCAGGACTGTGCATGTGTGGCAAAATCACAACCTCTGGAAAGAAACAGTCACTTCTGAGGCCTCTCATGATGTTTCCTGACCCAGGTTTCCCTGTTGGATATTTCTGAGTTGCACAATGGATTCTACGACAATTTTGCTGCCTACTGACCAGACCTAAATGGCTTCATCAATGTCAAATTTACGCCACACATGACAAATTGATGCTTATTTGAGTGGATCATGCAAGCGAGATCGGTTATATGGCTACCCTTCAACAGACTAACAGACTACATGTATCACAAATAGCGAAATTGCCTTTGCCAAGGTCTCCACCTCTTATGGCAGCAATGGCTACTAATATATCAGCAGCACATTTAACTCATTCCACCCTGACAGAAGACCAAGTCAACAGCTTTCCTTGGCGCACTCTGGGCACATTGCACCCAGAGCGCACCAAGGAAAGCTGTTGACCATAGGCATATAATTTGGAATGATCTTCCATGCAAGTTTCATCAAAAATTGTGAAAATTAGTCCATAATTTGTAAAATACAATTAGCAGACGACATTTAGATATTAGTGGGAGAAAGCATCATTAGGGTGGAATGACTTAACCACATCAACACACTGCACACTCTCTCCAGTTGTGTATGTTCAGCATTTGACTGGGCTCTTCAGATTATTAAAAAATCTTTGGTGAAAGGTAGCAAAATACTGTGCTGAATTTAGAACCAAAGATGCTTGTAACATGTCAACCTAATCCACTGACTGGCTTGACTCAATATGTCAAAAAAGCTTTTAGTACAAGACTGAGCTGACAGGTCACACATGACGTACTGGTACCTAAGCCAATCAGTGTTCCTTCAAACTCCATTCTTCAGTTTTCCTCAGGGTAATGTCCAACTTGGCAAAGTGACTTCACTTATGGGCCAATTATTACAGAAATATGCATTCCTATATATTAAACCTATACACTTAGTTGACCACATGGCTTAAATTGCAGAATCTGCCTACACTAAAGAGGGAACTCCACTTGTAACTTTGTTGTACAAATACAAGGTTTTTGGGGGGTAAAAATGTATTTTTGTGAAGTTTTGGATATTTCTTGAAAACTATTTCACATAAAATGGTCAAAAGCATGAACCGGACATTTTGGTGCAAATACCTGTTGTCTGTTTTCAGGATTTAAAGGTTAACAATGGTCCACTGAACACCATGTTAGCATTTAAACTATTTTGTTAGTTATTTCAGATTGTATTGAGACTAGAAATGCCAAATTTGGACACCTGATAGACAATATATATGTCTACCATATTGTCCCAAAATCTCAAAATGAACAAAATTATCCAAAACCGGCTGGACATTACCTCAAAACGTCTTCAATATTTCACCAGAAAACCTCCATTTTCAACATTCTCAACAACAGAACTACCCCCATTTATTTGTTTCTTTGTTTGATGCCATGTGGCTGAACATGCAATCTTGGGTTCAGGCAAGGAGGGTAGACTACCTTCCCTACCCTCCTTGGTGTGGTTACCATTAACACTGGATCAAGCTTTCTGTAATACTGTAATACACTAAGTTTCACTTTTTTTTATTTTGCACTCCACATTAATGAGAATACATAGAATTAACTACTGGCCAGGTAATTAGCATGATTCACCAACACCTGGGGACATATCCCTACCAAAATATGATGACCTGATACAACTGTTACAGTCAAGTTCCATAAACATCTGGCTGAACTACCGTCAACCTGTGAGACCAGGAACGGAGACTTTCCTGGAAATTGTGCTCCAAGCTAGTGGAAAACTGAGCACACCCATTTCTGCTTCACAGCACAGGCACCTCAACACAGGCACAATTCACATGACATGATTATATTGGGTCTAATGCTTCACCTCTTACATAATAACTACAATCCACTTACTCATATTTGAATGGTCTCACCAAGGACACCTTTGGTTTAAATACTGGCTCCAGTTCTTTAATCAGACAAATTCTCTTAAGTTGCTGATCTTGTCAGGACGTGTGTGCAAAATCCCTAGATGTTTGTCACTTAATTCAACAAAGCAATACAACTAACCCATGCACGCACTAATAACTGCTCCCCTGTCATGCTGGTGTCCCATTAATAACAGAAATCCTATCCAACTAGGCAACAAATCATATTATTACCCTCAACTGCTGAGTCAACAATCAACTTGAACCACAAATGCTCCATTGTTAATTATGTGCTCATCAGACTACAGAGACTGATATACCACTACAGTGATACCTGTCACCAGAGACCATCCCTAGAAAGGATCAAAATATGCCCTTATATGACAGGTGGTCTTTCATGAGAGGTACAAATAACAAGAATAACACTAAGTAAAGTATATTAAAAAGTGGTCTTAAAAGGCAGGTGGTCTCTCACTGGGGTGGAATTTTATGACAGGTTCTACTGTACCTGAATGTCCGTGTATTATATTAACAGATGCGAAACTCACATTTCATGTGTGATTACAATTGGCAAGAAAAAACTCTCCTAGATGTGGTGTGTGGTGCTATCTGGTGGCAGTAGTGCCTCTGTCTTATCCTTGTACTTTAGAGGTAGGCAGGAACCTCTAGCCACTGATGCCATTAAATTTAAGGCTCAGGGCATAAAGGTCAATTTAACCAAAACCAAGCTACAGTCCTATAGGGTGACCACACATATACATGCTGAACACATCCCAGATGAACCACTTTCTCCAGTTAACTTTTTCCTTCGCACAGACCAGGTAAACACCAATGGGCAAACTGGATCACACCTGCACTACACTGACCGCACCTGTCTTTGCACAACAAGGTCATTGTCATGTTGATTGTGTATCACATGTCCAGAGCAGACAATAAGGTGTTCCTCAGGTGTCTGTTTTCCCAGCAGGTATGACTGACACCTACATGTTGTTGGCCTCTTAACTCACAAAGTAATAATAAACCATTTTATTGAAACAAAATGTTGTTTCTGACTCACTTGTCAAATTTCAAGAAATTTTAAGGAGGACTACAATATGAGCCACTCTTAACAGCCTGAGAATCACAGCAACAAATTGAATGTTACATTTTTGTGGCATGTAATAGTGCTTAAAATTCCTGAGTATCTGTATGTTTATGAACATGTCCATTTAAATACAATTAACTGTCTCTTGACTAATTAATCTGTAAATCATTCTTGATGAAAAGCAAATTGACATTATGCATATGACACGACCATTTCTGTTAATTCTTAATGGGAAAAAGTTGTATGCCAACAAATTGGTGTTCCAAGTCCCTCAGGGTTAAGGACTCTACTTCAATCTGACTAAAATTTAATGTGGGGCACTACACTTGTAATGAAGATCATCAGCTCATTGCATTGGTCATGTGATGTCTCCAAACTGTATGGGAAATACCATATATTGGCAGGACAACTCATGGCTGCATGCTTGATGCAAAGTTTTTGTAGTGTGTGCATATGTAAGGAAATCAACAGGGTTGACCACTCTTTAGTGCCAGTATGTGTGTGGTGGACAGGTCAGCACTGACCACTATTAAGTGCCAGTATATGTGTGGTGGATAGGTCAGTGTTGACCACTCTTTAGTGCCAGTATGTGTGTGGTGGACAGGTCAGCATTGACCACTCTTTAGTGCCAGTATGTGTGTGGTGGACAGGTCAGCACTGACCACTATTAAGTGCCAGTATATGTGTGGTGGATAGGTCAGTGTTGACCACTCTTTAGTGCCAGTATGTGTGTGGTGGACAGGTCAGCATTGACCACTCTTTAGTGCCAGTATGTGTGTGGTGGACAGGTCAGTGTTGACCAGTCTTTAGTGCCAGTATGTGTGTGGTGAACAGGTCAGCATTGACCACTCTTTAGTGCCAGTATGTGTGGTGGACAGGTCAGTGTTGACCAGTCTTGAGTGCCAGAATGTGTGTGGTAGACAGGTCAGTGTTGACCAGTCTTGAGTGCCAGAATGTGTGTGGTAGACAGGTCAGCTTTGACCACTCTTTAGTGCCAGTATGTGTGTGGTGGACAGGTCAGCACTGACCACTCTTTAGTGCCAGTATGTGCGTGGTGGACAGGTCAGCACTGACCACTCTTTAGTGCCGGTATGTGTGTGGTGGACAGGTCAGCATTGACCACTCTTTAGTGCCAGTATGTGTGTGGTGGACAGGTCAGTGTGGACCACTCTTTAGTGCCAGTATGTGTGGTGGATAGGTCAGTGTTGACCACTCTTTAGTGCCAGAATGTGTGTGGTAGACAGGTCAGCTTTGACCACTCTTTAGTGCCAGTATGTGTGTGGTGGACAAGTCAGCACTGACCACTCTTTAGTGCCGGTATGTGTGTGGTGGACAGGTCAGCATTGACCACTCTTTAGTGCCAGTATGTGTGTGGTGGACAGGTCAGTGTGGACCACTCTTTAGTGCCAGTATGTGTGGTGGATAGGTCAGTGTTGACCACTCTTTAGTGCCAGAATGTGTGTGGTAGACAGGTCAGCTTTGACCACTCTTTAGTGCCAGTATGTGTGTGGTGGACAGGTCAGCACTGACCACTCTTTAGTGCCAGTATGTGTGTGGTGGACAGGTCAGCACTGACCACTCTTTAGTGCCAGTATGTGTGTGGTGGCCAGGTCAGCATTGACCACTCTTTAATGCCAGTATGTGTGTGGTGGACAGGTCAGTGTGGACCACTCTTTAGTGCCGGTATGTGTGTGGTGGACAGGTCAGTGTGGACCACTCTTTAGTGCCAGTATGTGTGTGGTGTACAGGTCAGCATTGACCACTCTTTAGTGCCAGTATGTGTGTGGTGGACAGGTCAGTGTGGACCACTCTTTAGTGCCAGTATGTGTGTGGTGGACAGGTCAGTGTGCACCACTCTTTAGTGCCAGTATGTGTTTGGTGGACAGGTCAGTGTGGATCACTCTTTAGTGCCAGTATGTGTGTGGTGGACAGGTCAGCACTGACCACTCTTTAGTGCCAGTATGTGTGTGGTGGACAGGTCAGCATTGACCACTCTTTAGTGCCAGTATGTGTGTGGTGGACAGGTGAGTGTGGACCACTCTTTAGTGCCAGTATGTGTTTGGTGGACAGGTCAGTGTGGACCACTCTTTAGTGCCAGTATGTGTGTGATGGATAGGTCAGTGTTGACCACTCTTTAGTGCCAGTATGTGTGTGGTGGACAGGTCAGCATTGACCACTCTTTAGTGCCAGTATGTGTGTGGTGGACAGGTGAGTGTGGACCACTCTTTAGTGCCAGTATGTGTTTGGTGGACAGGTCAGTGTGGACCACTCTTTAGTGCCAGTATGTGTGTGGTGGACAGGTCAGTGTGCACCACTCTTTAGTGCCAGTATGTGTTTGGTGGACAGGTCAGGGTGGATCACTCTTTAGTGCCAGTATGTGTGTGGTGGACAGGTCAGTGTGGATCACCCTTTAGTGCCAGTATGTGTGTGGTGGACAGGTCAGTAGTTGACTGCTCTTTTGCACTGGTATTTATGGTGCGCAATAACATCACAAGTTAATCAACAATTATCAATCTTGCATGATCAACTTTCTCTTAAAACTTGACTTCAGGAGCAAAGTGAAACAAAACTGTTGCAGTGGGCAAACATCAAGGCTAGGTTACCACAATGCTGAGGCTGCCCACTGCTCCTCAAATCTGAAAGTGACCTTTGCTCTGGCAATGTGAAATTGCCTGAAGCTGTGTGGACAGTTCCCTGCTGTGCAAGGCAACAAAGGTCAGCGAGACAGGGTCGCCAGATCCATTGACATTTTTTGTTTTTCAATAATGTCCTCAAATCTAAACAAAGGACCGCCTGTCTTGAGGCACTGCATTTCAACTTTCCCATATGCCTGGCCTGCAAGCCTGTCCTTGAACTCCACGTTTCATGATTTGCCTGCTTGACCTTTAGGTGTATGCAATTTCTTTGGATGACTGTTACATACAGCCAACACTGAAAGCTGCCTTCACAAACCACTTCTGGAGATGTCAAAGACAGGCGGTCCCTTCTAGGATGTATAAAAAACATGCAAATTGCTAAAGTATCTTGAAAAGGTGGTCTTTCAAGGCAGGTGGTTTCTCCTTGGCATGCTCTTACAACAGGGGACCACTGTACAAGATATCACTGTCACCATAGCCCAGTACAAGATATAACTACCCAGAGTGTCGGCCAAGCAGGCAAATGATTCTTGAACGCACAGATGACAGTAAAAAGTTCAGTGTACCATGTACCTTAGGGATGCTTCAACACTATCACCATTTTTTAATCAGTACTTAGGGTACTAAATTTCATGACCCCCCACCCACCCCCCACCCACCCCCCACCCCACCCTCCCCCCAACTTAGTACTTAAAAATGATGATCTTCCAAGAAATAATACCAAAATCCCACAAAATACGGGTTTTAAATGATCATTATTTTCCATTACCTATAGAAGTGTACAGGTCCATTTACCCCCTCCCTCCCTGCATACTGAAAGTACTAATTACAAAATGATTAAAATGTTGAACCATCCCTTACATATATGCTTTGAGGAATCCCCAGGAAACTACCTGTCAACTTGAATATGGTCATATGAACATGGTTTAGACATGACATTTTATTAATTGCCCATAAATCTTTGAATGTGATGATAAAGTGCTATCAACTCTGCCTATTTTGGATGCTTAGAGACTCCCACTTGGTTTAATTGCCAGGTCATAACCATTAATATGTGCCATATGCGAAATCTTTCATTGTCAAGTGCAGTACTATATATATGTGTGTACCAAGATTCAAATATGTTGTCATTATATGTCAGTTTGGAAGTACATATATCAACTTAAGTTCCAGTACGTCAACAAACTTCTTTTTTTTTTTGTTTCCATAACTCTTAAGGCAATCATGTACCTGTCATTATTCACATATTAAAATCATCCATATTGATCCCCTTAAGAAAAAGTGAAGTTGAAAAAAATAACATCATTGTGCATATAATTTGCATTCAAACAGAAAGCACAAGCCATATGCAGTATAAATAAACAAGGTAAATGTCAGTTTTTTGCAGGAGTTCCTGTCCATTTCTTCACCTGGTCTTTTGAATACAACATGTTTGTCCTGTGCACTGCTTGCTGGCTGAAGTACTCCTTTTTTTTTTTTTTTTTTTGTATCTAGGCACCTGACAATTAACCAATCGCAACATGTACATAACAAAATACCTGTGACGTTCCAACAAAAAAAGTTTACTTTTGAACATGAAATTTTGCGTTTCTATAACAGGATATATTTTTTGATAATTATCAGTGACATCGATCTTGCAAGGGGGGTGGGGGTGGGGTGCAGGGTAAACAGCTTGTCCCATTCCAACCGAGGAAACTTACGGACTCAATTCTTATTCTGACCGACAAAGAACGGTCGGTGCAGCCATTGTCTTCTCTCTTGGTGGCCCCCATAAGACAGGCTGAAGAATACCCATGTCAAATAAAAGATGCATAAACTGCCTGCTGTAATAGACTTATGTACGTTTGATGTATAATTCAAGATTGACTCTGCCACATAGCACATGGCACACATGGGTATATTATAATACCCCAATAATAAACAGCCAAAGTAAAACCTGACGTAATGCTATACAAACAGTCGATACCAAACAATTAATGCAATATTTTCTGACCAAATATTAAACCATTCTCTGCCTTGTCAACACGGCTTAAAACAACAGGAACTCATTATAGTAATCAAGCCTGACTGTGTGGAGCATGTAGAAAACAAGTGAGAAATATCACCATTGTATGGCAAAAACCACTTCTCAATCTGCAGTATGTAAACATGCATACAGTGTAGCCCCGCTAACAGAAGCCAGTGGCAGTCACAAAGGCTTGATATTGTTGCTGTAGAGAACTCAAGCACATCCATTGTGTCATACTGAATTGAAGACAGTGGAAGTAATGAATGGTAAACCTCATTCCATACTATGGTCACAGGTCTTGGTCAGTGGGTCTGGCATGTTGGTACTAGAACAAAAGCTCTTTTCTTGAAGAATTTAAACATGCAATTGTCATCTTAAATCTAGGTAAATATATGGAAAAACTAGGGCATGGTATGGAATGAGTTAAATGACAAATTTTGGACTGAGTCAACACCTTTTCTCTGGAACTATACGCATACTGGTACTTGAATGAAAGGTCTTTTTACCAGAAATACGAATCTGAGATCCTCATGATAATTCAGAGTAGTTTGACTTTTGTAAATCGACTTTGGACATGATTGGCACTGAGAGAGTTAAACAGGACACCTAATTTCAAATTTATGATGCATTATTGGCAGCATTTTGTGGGCACTTTTTGTTTGTTTGTTTGTGTGTGTGTGTGTGTGTGTGTGTGTGTGTGTTTTTTTTTTGTTGGTCTATTATTGTATCATTCCTGTGATGCACCCACACAGCACAGGAACTTTTCGGAATGTGAGACTCAAATTCAGTTCAAGCCTATGTTTTGTACATTGTGCCACTGTTTTTGCCTTATTAACTGTCAAAATTCTGAATATTTACGCTTTTTTTCTCCATCACAAAAAAGAAGAGGCACTTAAAGGGGCAGAGGCCCCATGAAGGGCTAATACAGGACGTGATGCTACAGCCAGGACAGTCCCCACCACAAGAGCTGTCTGTGCAGTGACAGTCAACCTGCTGAGTGGGGGCTAATCTCTGAACCTTTGTCATACCAGTATTTCTACAGGTGCCCACTCACACAACTTGCTCACAACTCACTTGCCATATTGAAGCATGATATGTATAAATGCCACATACCTCAAGCCCTTTGATTTCTTTGTTGAAAACTGGTAAAACCTGGGGCTAAAATATTGTTCGTCTCACACAATTATAACCATACAATATATGTATATTTACCACTATGTTTATCACATTGATCATCCATAACCCAGGGAAAATCAACTGACATCCTTTTCATATCTTTTGTTTCTCTGTCATTTATTTATCTTTTATTGATTTTCCTATTATTATTGTTGGGTTGTTGTTGTTGTTGTTGCTGCTGTTGTTTTTTTTTTTTTTTTTTTTTTTTTTGTGGTGGGGGGGTTACTTGCACAATTTCTTAAATTAAAGTAGTTGCAGATTGAGGATATATATATATATATATATATGGACACACTTTTTTTTGTTTGGGGGGGGGGCAGGGTCTTTCCATGGGGGTCACCTTCCAGTTCCTCCCTGAAGACAAGTGGGGTCTGCCCTCTGGTGGTTCCACAGGCTGAGACAACTGCAAATTACTGGTAAACACCATGTATATAGGGTGTTGACATCCATTTGCTTGCAATGTGAGAAGTAATAGTGTGCCTGGGGCAAGCACCTTTGAAGACTGAACACATGCCAGCAAGTTGCCCCCAAGTTTCAAACCAGAGGTATAACCCTCCAGGTGATATGTCTAGCAAAATGATACAGGTCTGCCACCAAGACACAATACATCAAATGTGACACATCCAAGTCACTGGAGAAATTTACATCTCCATCACATTCCTGGGAACAATATCTGAGTGTGTGTACAATGTTGCATTTTGTGACAACTCAATTGTGTGAGGATTAACCTTAAATGATACATTGCAATATGAGCACATACTTTTTGAGCTTTTGTAGTGGTTTCTTCATTCTTGTCTTGTACAGAACACAGCTCCAATATGCACATTAACTCTTTTCTGCCAGCACCTCCTTTGCACAGTTAAAGCGGCCTTGGAACATTGGTGGTGAATGAGGAAAAATAAACTACAACCCAGCAGAAACAATGTACCACTGGAGAAAAAGGCTGATTGGTTTCACTATTAGATCACTCACCAGGGACTGAATATGTCAAAAACTTCTGTTAGTCTGCTACAGTGTACACAATGTAAACAATGCAGTGTTGTTGTTGTTATTGGGTTGATGTTTTTTGCAGACTGATATCTCTGCAGACTTGATGTCAGTCCACCCATTTAACACTGATGGGGTTATCTCCCGAGGGGAAACTACTATTCCATGTATGTGAGGATGTCTGCATCATCATGTTCATGATCAAGTTTTCCTCTGATGACTCCATGTGTCCCCCCCAGTACTTTGTGACAACACACTTCCACTCATTCCTATCACAAGCTGTGACTCTTACCTGCTGGTATCCTCTCATCCCCATCACAAGCTGAGACTCTTACCTGGTTGTATCCACTCACCCCCATCACAAGCTGAGACTCTTACCTGCTGTATCCACTCACCCCCATCACAAGCGCAAGACTCTTACCTGCTGGATCCACTCATCCCCATCACAAGCGCAAGACTCTTACCTGCTGTATCCACTCATCCCCATCACAAGCGCAAGACTTTTACCTGCTAGTATCCACTCATCCCCATCACAAGCTGAGACTCTTACCTGGTAGTATGTCCTGATGCTACGCAGCAACAAGTCCCAGTTCTGGATCCTGGCATTCGCATCCTTTGTGACTCTGTTGATCTCTTGTATCTGGTCCCGCTGGTCACTGCAACATATACGTTTACATTACATATTTATGAGTATAAAACATACAACATACACACCCATACTGGTAAAAACATGCAACATACAATCACACTGATGAGCATAAGAACATACATCGAATGCAGTATCATACTTATGGGCATATATGTAAAAACATAAAAAGTGAAGTTCCATGAATACATAAACTATGTAAGGAGCAAGTGTCTCACACAATGATTATCTGTAATTTTTCTTTTACATTAACCTTGCTACCATAACAACTCTGACTGAGCCCCTCTTTTAAATCAAGACCTTCAAAACAAGTCTGGCCATCCTAAGTGGTTGCTACAAGGTCAAAGTCACCTTGCCAGTGTCTTAATACAATGAATGTGGTCCCACTCCTGAGAGTCTGTTTGACTATAATTGGGAACATTCACACACACTTGTTGTTCCAACATTACTTCCTACACCATCTACACTTGCAGATTGCTTTACAATGGTTGCTGGTACAGGTATGTAATTATGAAAAGTACACAAACTTGAAAAGACTTTTTCTATTTCCCACAAGGAAATCCTCTGTGCCAGCAAGATATTACAAAGATATGAAGGCATTTAATGAGATGAAAATGATAAACAGCATTTAGCGCTAATGTTAATTGTGTCAATTAAAATTGCATAAAATTGTATTACGGGCACGTAATAAATGTTGAAACTTTTTGGGAACGAACTCTTCAAAATACTGCAATGAATCCTAACAGGATATATGTTGCGAGATGAACTTCTGTCAGGTCAGAACATTTGAATACATGTTTCCACTGCAATGGAGTGAAATTGAAAGGTGAGTTTCACTTTGTCAAATAAAAATATTCTCCCTCAGGCAACCCTTTAGTCACTTCACATGCTTCAGTTGCTTGCCACACTTTCTATCTCACCATTACATCAAGAGTCTGCCTCACAATGGTATAATTTTTTGTATACATAGCAAGAGCCTCACATAATGTTTACACCATCATCATATTAACCAGAGATTGAACTGCATGGAGCCACAACAATTGCACGTTAACTTTTATGCTGCTATGAACAGGTTCAAAACTGTAACTTTGGGCCAACATTCCAACAGGAAATTAATCTTTTTTTATTCAGTTTTTTTTTTTTTTTTTTTTTTTTTGACAGTATGTTCTGCAGGTCTTACTAACATGCCAGCTAAGAAAGTGAGACCAGTGCATCTTCTTGATGCCTGGATGTCAATTGACATGTGACATTGTCTACAATTCCATAGCAACGTTACCATTTCCTACATTAGCAACGTTACATCACAGTATTTTCAATTATTCCCTGATGAGTTTGAAGTACAAAGGAAACCTGTCGGGACTCTAACAAACAGGACGTTTTCCATTGCTGGTCTTGCCGAGTTATATACATTACATGATATTGATCTAACCTGCTACAATTGCTAACAGTACAACATTAAGTGAATTAAACTTTCAATCCAGTGGAGCAAAAACAACGAAGAGTTTGTTCTGCAAAGAAAAGCAGCATGGGTGCTTTCCTAAGAGAATGGGAAGCTATGCAGGCTAAAGGTGGTACCCAAGAACCAGGCACTGAGGAGGTACGACTGACTGGAACTGGAGTCCGCATATACATCACCCATCATGCACCACCCATCCTACACAAACGCCATACCTCACACATCATAAACCACATAGAACTGATTTTTTTTTTTTGGGGGGGGTCCTTTCATGAATTTCAAATAGAGCACATGTACATTATTTTGAACTGAATGAAACAAGGTGTCCATTTTCACACTTGTGTTGGATTATAAAAAGGCCACTCACTCCTTGTGTTCAAGGTGCCTGGCATTGTCAATAGAGACTCTGTGGGTGACCAGGTCAAAGGTTACTGCTCACCTCAGACCCACAGGCAGGATCCACTCAAAAGCAGACATGCTCTCAGACAGACACAGGCAGTCAAGTGGCAAGGGTCCCGAGATCCTCTATTTATCATTTGTTGCAGCACATACAGGAACAAGTACAGTAGTTATACAGTAGATATGTGTGTTTCCCATTTCAGCCAGGCGACTAGTGCCAAAGGTTCCCGCTCGTTCCGAACATGATATATACCTGAGACAGCACTCGGATGAGAGACCATTTGGCTCTTAGTACTCCATTTATACCTGGGTCCCTAATGCTATTTTTCTGTTATTTGACCTCCATTGAGAGACCACCTGCTTTATGTGACCACTTTTGAACCTGGCCTCAGAATGGTGTCTCGACAGCAGGACTGCTATAATCATGATAATATAGTGCAGAGATCTCAAAACATGGCTAAGAGCAAAATGACCTACAAAAGCAGCCTCAGTGCCTGTCCTCTTCTACTTTATTTTTGTAAAAGTAACACAAAGAGTAATAATAATAATAATGATGATGATGATAATAATAAAAACAAGTACACAGTGATCCAAAGGATCTATGTCCCCCGAAACAATATACAGAAGAAAGCTACACAATGTATACATCATGTCTGGATGCACAAAAACTGATATGTTTTTGGGCCCTGTGACTAGTTTAATCTCCCTATAACATGTGGACCACAGATATGTCAAGTAACAGGTCACTACTTTAATCACCCTACAGCGAACCACAGATGTCAAGTAACCAGGTCACTACTTTAATCCCCCTATAACGTGTGGACCACAGATATGTCATGTGACTGACAGTCAGTTTAATGATCCTATAATCTCCACAATCTGTTTATTATTATGTTTTTTTCGACATCATTGTGTGAACATACCATGAAACTTGACAAAAAAGTTTTTACAATTCAAAACTTGGAGTTCAGAGCCTGCTACATTTGTTTTTTTCAGTCACTGACTCACAACCATCCCCTATCACACACACACTGACTCATCTTCTAAGTTTGTCCTCAGTTTGTACTGAGTGCCTTTCACGACTAAAACCAGGTTTGGTGTGTACCCTATATTGACAAACAAGGCTTACCATTTTTACCAAGATTTACCAGCACTTGATGTATCCAGTTCACTCATAAAAATCATAAAAAGTCTCTTTCTGTGAAGAAAATACGTATATCTCACCTTTTCAGTGATATTGTCATAATTTCTCACAGTTTACAAAATGTGAATACTACAATTATACCAAGAGACCTAGCAATGCAAGACCTGATGTCATATAAATTTGTTGTTCCATGTCACCATATCTGTACAATAAGGGTTATATCAGAGCCACACCTGCCCTATCAGGTTGCCCACCTGTCACCTAGGCTTCAAAGGCAGTGAAGGTACAATATATAATAACTGTCTAAAAAATACCAAGAAATCTCAGACAATCCTGAAAGGCTTGGTTTAACAAAATTAAACACGTATTTTTGCCACTGGGTATCATCTTAATGCATTTACTTCCTAAATGCTACCTACAGTCAGAGCCGATAGTGATGACATGTGACACAATTATGGAGCATGACCAGGCAACCGCATTGACAAAATCCAACAGCCTCATCCAAGTCTTGTCTTATAAGTTATAATCTTTTTTTATCTATCTGATGTACCTGGTATGTCTGTGAGTGTTATTAGGAGTTACGCATCTTTGCCAACCTACAAGTGAGTGTAGAAAACATTTACTCTGGAAACAGGTAAAGATCAAGTGCATATTTTGCTTCTGAAGAAAAAAAAAGTGGATGTTTTAACTGAAGTGTAGTTATACAGCACAGCACTGAAAAAAATAGATTCTTGCTCTCATCAATCACAATCAAATTTTGACAGGACATAAACTTGCAAAAGCACACCAAAGAAATACGACTGAGACTGTGCAAGCCACAAGCTGGACATTGCTGTGCCAATGGGACATGTACTTTCTTATGTGCTGCCTAATTCTTTTATTTTTGTGTACATAAAACATAAAATATTATGAAAATCAAAAAGTTTTATAAAATGTTCTTTTTGCTGCTGTAATGTATCTTATTTATCAGGAGCATATAATTTACATTTATCGTTTTAACACATCCCATTGCAATATTTATGTGTTCACTGCAAGACATGCCATAACCATATTTAAATATTGCTAACAAATATCATTTTAATAAATAATGGGGGGGGGGGGTTATGCTTTGTGCACTTGCTTTAACTCATTCCATACTATGGTCACAGGTCTTGGTCAGTGGTTCTGGCACTGCCTTAAGACTATATGCATGTTGGTACTTGAACGAAAGCTCTTTTCATGAAGAATTTGAATATGCAATTTTCATCTTAAATCTAGGTAAATATACTGAAAAATCAGGGACTGGTATGGAATGAGTTAATGACACAAGTACCCTACAACAGAACATTTGTCAGTACAGCACTGGTCTGCACAGAGTAAGTACAGCAAGCAAGTCTATCAGTCTAATGAACTCTTTATTAACTCTTTCAGTTCCAATCATGTCTGAAGTCGATCTACTTCCGTCAAACCAGTCTGAATTATCATTACATGTAGGATCCCAGATTAGCATTTCTTGTAAAAAGACATTTCATTCAAGTACCATTATGCCTATAGTTCCAGAGAGAATACCCCAGGTCAACAGCTTTTCTTGCACCAATGCATGCCAAGAAAAGCTGTTGACTCAGTCCAAAACTTGGCACTGAAAGGGTTAATCCACATTAAATTTGTACTTATCAAAATGTGATCTTTCATGTTTGTTCTCATTTTAAAACCTGATTTGCACACTACTGTTTAAAATGCAAACCATGTCGTCCATAAATGTATGGCATATTTCAACTACTAAATAAACAAGTGCATGATGATCCAGTATTTTTTCAACTGCCACGTACAAGACCTATATAATATAATGTCACGAGGGGCATGTTGTATTTGTTTAAAGGAACATCAGCCAGACACAGTATGTGTGTGTGTGCGTGTGTGTTAAATCATATCTGAAGTTTTGTTATATATATGCAAACAACATGGAGAAAATGTTTAGAAACAGTACACAATACACAAAGTGAAAGTTATGTTTAATATAGGATTTTGTGCACATTAGCATTTGAAACAATTTATAATGGTAATACAATGGTACTTGGTATTAAAGACTGTCTCATCAATAATAAAGCTTGAACGTAAAGTATCAAAGCAAATGTTGTTGATAATGAAGTTGTTTTTATGGAAAAATGTAACACTTGATTTTCAAAGATATGTTGACATAGGACGTATGTTCAGGGTGCGAGGTCTTTATAGTAGGTATAAGTACGTGTAAAAAACTTTTGCTAAAATCTCTACTTGCTCAAGGGGCAAAAGTAATCAAAGAAAATGGAAAACCTCAGCACAGATGCAGTTACAGCATGATATTGTGAACAAGAGATCTTATCTGCATCTTTTGGTGTGTGTTCTTGTTGCTACTCATTGATGTGGACCACAGTTATTCATCATACATGTAACCTTAGATGACCTTGGAATCATCTAAAGTTAAGTTATTTTTAAAAGGTGCTTCTTACCTGCCTGCAATGCTTCTTTGGCACAGGTTGATGTGACCTTGAAAAAAGGTCAACCTCAAAAACAAGACACAGCACACATGTTCTTGGTATGATGTATCTCCAGAATATATTTCATTATTCTTTCATAAGGTTCTTGAGACATACTGTCAGATGGATGGAAGGAAGAAGGGACAGATGGATGGACAGACAGACAGACCAACTGCTGCTATCCTCAAACGAAGAATGGATGGACAGACAGACAGACAGATGGGCAGATTAAGTGCCATGTCCTCATTAAGTATGTCCCCGTATGACACCTTTGGTGACAGGGAACAAAATGAAGAAGTTGAACCAGCTGAAGATTGAGGATCGCTTGGCTGTGCCGCCAAATAGCACATTGTAACATACATGATGCCAACCCCTTGATGTTGGTGATTTGGCTTGGGAGCAAAACAAATCAGGGTCCCAGCTTTCTAACACTTGCATTCTGCAGTCTATGTTCCTGCATGCAAGAACAGAAAGACTTCTGTTACACACAGTCAGATTCAGTATAAACTAGAACAGACTGATTTTCCAACAGAAAATCAAATGTCTCCCAGTGGAACACTTACGTCTCTGAATAAGCTACAGGTGATAACAAATTACAAATGACCAAGTTTGCTTGAAAATTACAATCCTATTTTAGCTCTCACCTACATACATTACTCTAGCAATTTTCATCAAGTTCTTTAAGACTTATTGCAGAGAAACCAATTTTACATAAATGACCCTGTGACCTTGAAAATTAGGTCAAGGTCACCCAAATACAATCCCAACCTTGGTCTAACCTTGATACATAATCCTACCAAGTTTCATCAAATTCCATCAAGTTCTTCATGACTTATTGAACGGAAACCAATTTCACATAAGTGACCCTGTGACCTTGAGAATTTGCTCAAGGTCATCCAAATACAATCCCAACCTAGGTCTTGCCTAGATACATAATCCTACCAAGTTTCATCAAATTCCATCATGTTCTTCAAGACTTATCGCACAGAAACCAATTTCCGTAAGTGACCCTGTGACCTTGAGAATTTGCGCAAGGTCATCCAAATACAATCCCCACCTAGCTCTTGCCTAGATACATAATCCTACCAAGTTTCATCAAATTCCATCAAGTTCTTTAAGACTTATCGAACGGAAACCAATTTCACATAAGTGACCCTGTGACCTTGAGAATTCGCTCTAGGTCATCCAAATACAATCCCAACCTAGCTCTTGCCTAGATACATAATCCTAACAAGTTTCATCAAATTCCATCAAGTTCTTCATGACTTATCGAACGGAAACCAATTTCACATAAGTGACCCTGTGACCTTGAAAATTAGGTCAAGGTCACCCAAATACAATCCCAACCTAGGTCTTGCCTAGATACATAATCCTACCAAGTTTCATCAAATTCTGTCAAGTCCTTCAAGACTTATCGCACGGAAACCAAGTGTTGAAGAACCTGAACAACAACAACAACAACAACAACAAGCGGAAGAAACGGGCACTAAACCAAGATGTCCCCCGGCTTCCACCGGGAGACATAATACATATATGGCCTGATGCTAAGACAGGCCCACACAGTTGTTTTTTGATCTTTTTTTTGTTTGTTTTTTATTTTTGTTTTGTACTTGTGTTTTTCTTTAATTGTGAAATAATCATTGTATATTGACTAAACTAGGTTTCTTCCCAAATTACAGTGAAACCTCATTATAACGATACCCAAATATCCGGCATATTCAATATAATGACACAAATTTTTTCATGGGAAAAAGTTCATTTTCTCAGTTGTTTGATTCATTTATGAGACATATTCAGATATCTGACCCTTTTTTCAGGAACAGAGGGTGGTATTATAACCAGTATTCACTGTAATAAATGCATGCCCCATCTCTGAATAAATGGTGCAGATATTTTATTTTGCTTTATCCTGAATAAATGCTGCAGGTATTTTACTTTGCTGTATCATGCATGCTGTCTGCCTGTTGAGCACACATCATCTCATCTTACCTTATCATCCTATCTTTTTTTCTGAGTTCTATCTTCCTTTAGGGGTAGAAGGTCACTTGCCATGGAGCACACCATGGTTAGCATGGTAATTGACAGGATTCATGACAAAGAGTCCTGTGGATATATTTGTGCAGATACAATCATGATACGTGATATATATAATAAATCAATGACAAGGCCTATCATCCATTCTTTTTTCTCACATACTTTCCAGGGAGTTTTGTGCTCCAAAATAAAGTTGACTCGAGGAAGTTTTGCCTCTGTGCCCACCGCTTTAAGAAACCATATAATTTTAATACACCTATAGCCATAGTAGTACACACAAACAGTAAATCAGTCCTTGCATTAAAAACTAAAACAGACTGATTTTCCAACAGAAAATCAAATGTCTCCCGGTGGAACACTTATGTCTCTGAATAAGCTACAGGTGATAACAAATTACAAATGACCAAGTTTGCTTGAAAATTACAATCCTATTTTAGCTCTCACCTACATACACTACTCTAGCAATTTTCATCAAGTTCTTTAAGACTTATTGCAGAGAAACCAATTTCACATAAATGACCCTGTGACCTTGAAAATTAGGTCAAGGTCACCCAAATACAATCCCAACCTTGGTCTAACCTTGATACATAATCCTACCAAGTTTCATCAAATTCCATCAAGTTCTTCATGACTTATTGAACGGAAACCAATTTCACATAAGTGACCCTGTGACCTTGGAAATTCGCCCAAGGTCATCCAAATACAATCCCAACCTAGCTCTTGCCTAGATACATAATCCTACCATGTTTCATCAAATTCCATCATGTTCTTCAAGACTTATCGCACGGAAACTAATTTCACATAAGTGACCCTGTGACCTTGAAAATTGGCTCAAGGTCATCCAAATACAATTCCAACCTTGGTCTTACCTAGATACATAATCCTAACAAGTTTCATCAAATTCCATCAAGTTCTTCATGACTTATTGAACGGAAACCAATTTCACATAAGTGACCCTGTGACCTTGGAAATTCGCCCAAGGTCATCCAAATACAATCCCAACCTAGGTCTTGCCTAGATACATAATCCTACCAAGTTTCATCAAATTCCATCAAGTTCTTCGAGACTTATCGCAGGGAAACTAATTTCACGTAAGTGACCCTGTGACCTTGAGAATTTGCTCAAGGTCACCCAAATACAATTCCAACCTTGGTCTTGCCTAGATACATAATCCTACCAAGTTTCATCAAAATCCATCAAGTTTTTCATGACTTATCGAACAGAAACCAATTTCACATAAGTGACCCTGTGACCTTGAGAATTCGCTCAAGGTCATCCAAATACAATCCCACCTAGCTCTTGCCTAGATACATAATCCTACCAAGTTTCATCAAATTCCATCAAGTTCTTCAAGACTTATCGCACGGAAACCAACATCACATAAGTGACCCTGTGACCTTAGAATTGGCTCAAGGTCATCCAAATACAATTCCAATTCCAATGGGTCTTGCCTAGATACATAATCCTACCAAGTTTCATCAAATTCCATCAAGTTCTTCAAGACTTATAGCACGGAAACCAATATCACATAAGTGACCCTGTGACCTTGAGAATTGGCTCAAGGTCATCCAAATACAATTCCAACCTTGGTCTTGCCTAGATACATATTCCTACCAAGTTTCATCAAATTCCATCACGTTCTTCAAGACTTATCGCACGCAAACCAATTTCACATAAGTGACCCTGTGACCTTGAAAATTAGGTCAAGGTCACCCAGGTCTTGCCTAGATACATAATCCCACCAAGTTTCATCAAATTCCGTCAAGTCCTTCAAGACTTATCGCACGGAAACCAAGAAGAAGAAGAAGAAGAAGAAGAAGAAGAAGAAGAAGAAGAAGAAGAAGAAGAAGAAGAAGAAGAAGAAGAAGAAGAAGAAGAAGAAGAAGAAGAAGAAGAAGAAGAAGAAGAAGAAGAAGAAGAAGAAGAAGAAGAAGAAGAAGAAGAAGAAGAAGAAGAAGAAGAAGAAGAAGAAGAAGAAGAAGAAGAAGAAGAAGAAGAAGAAGAAGAAGAAGAAGAAGAAGAAGAAGAAGAAGAAGAAGAAGAAGAAGAAGAAGAAGAAGAAGAAGAAGAAGAAGAAGAAGAAGAAGAAGAAGAAGAAGAAGAAGAAGAAGAAGAAGAAGAAGAAGAAGAAGAAGAAGAAGAAGAAGAAGAAGAAGAAGAAGAAGAAGAAGAAGAAGAAGAAGAAGAAGAAGAAGAAGAAGAAGAAGAAGAAGAAGAAGAAGAAGAAGAAGAAGAAGAAGAAGAAGAAGAAGAAGAAGAAGAAACGGGCACTAAAACAATATGTCCCCCGGCTTCCACCGGGAGACATAAAAAGTTCCCTTGTTTGTTTAAAGCTAACCATTAAATGATACATCTGAGATTTCCACAGATTAGTTTTACAAAAAAATTGTGTTAAGAAACAGCAAAAATCTTTAGAGACACATATATACTCAAAATAGGAAGAAACAGTTCATTTACAGGCGGTCCTTGATCAGCTGTTTCTCCAATTAGCTTATTTATTATGCAGGATTCCTGTGTCAAATGTTGATGGTAAAATGTAAACAGTATCATCTACTTATCTCATCAAAATCGATTAATTGTGTTGCGGAAAGTAGTGAATGCAATTATTACCAAGAGGCATGTTTTTTTGTCATTAGTAATTGTGAATTGTTATTGGTTCAGAAATAAAATGCAACTTGAAACAATGGTAAGGCTTATCCCTGACTGGAAAAGCTTATCCCTGCTACTGACTGGGACAACCTGTCTGAGATAGCCTTTAGGTATGTGAGAAAGTGGCTAACATGATCAATCTTGTCTTCATTCTTCAGAACTCCAACAGAACTCTTAACTCATTCCATACCAGTCCCTGATATTTACATATATTTACCTAGATTTAAGACGACAATTTCATATTTAAATTCTTCATGATAAGAGCTTTCATTCAAGTACCAACATGCCTATCATCTTAAGTCAGTGGCTCTGGCACTGCCTGGCAAGTCATGCTGCAGCTGCCCTTGCAGCAACTGCAGCATGACTTGCCAGGCAGTGCCAGAACCACAGACCAAGGCCTGTGACCAAAGTATGGAATGAGTTAACATTTGTGTACACACCCATGCCAGCACTCTCAAACTGTACATTCAACAGGTTTACCCACTTGACCTGATTCAAGGAAGAGAATAGGAAAGTTGAGCTGCCATTCAATTACATGTATATTTTTAACTCCCTCTCCTTCCTTCCTTCCTTCCTTTCTTCTTTCCTCCCTTCTTTCTCTCTTTGAGGCACAAAAAGTATGGTTTAAGGACATAGGGCAAGTTAGTAGTGACTTTCACAAAGTATTGAATGTAACATTGGACTCAAATATAATGTATGGTAAACTATACATTTTCTGAAAGCTAACAAACTGGAGATGCTTATCATTTCATGTTCATTATGTCGCGTTGGTTGCAATGTTTGTTTAACAATTACAGAAGTGATCATCATAATTTACCACAAATTTTGCTTCAACTTATCTAAGTTTGGACATATTGACCTGAAATTTGGAGCAAACTGAAGTTTACATAGTGAATCAAAAAAGCCTGTCACAGATTTTTCAGTTTTTGTTCCATTTTGTCACCAGAGTTGGCCAATGGTAGCTTGCCTTTGATGTGTCACCTTTTCAACTTGAAACAGCTGTATATAAAGAACAACACAAAAATTTCAAAGTTTGAGGCACATTTTGGATTTCTAGTGTGTTCTATAGTTTACCAGTTATTTGATATCAAAATCTATTAAAATGTAGGGGTTGAAGGCAATTTGTGTCAAAGAATGATATTATTTTTGACCACTTTTATAATAGCTGTGTACACATTGTAGCCACTAAACACTACTACAGTGCCACAGAATTATTCCTTAGGTTGTATATATTCCAAAAATGTAAACTTGATTGGGCTTCTTCAGTGTACTTAGAGAGTTATCTCAAGAAAAATGTCCCTCATCATTCAGCCCACTGCTAACTTGCCGTACATCCTTAACATCCTTCCATCTGACATCCATGGGCCAACAAACATAAATATTTCCTAAATTGCACCACATCATTAACTTTAAAAAAATTACAGTTTTCATGACATTAACCATGTTAAAATATCAGACAGACTTAATGTTTTTTTTTGTTTTTTTTTTTTTGTTTCGCCTGGAGAGTTAAATGTCCCAAGGCTTGAATATATAACCTTGTTCCTTTACCAACAAATAGAATGGCAGTATTCATGTCTGTCATGACCACATGTATTAAGTTCAGTCCTGTTACATCTGTCACTTTGAGGTCACAGTGCTCCACAATTTAATAAATTCATCCAAGACTTCCACAATTTTCAGACACCTTACACATACAACTGGTACAATATCATCAATCAAATGTGGTCTTTTATGTTGTGTTTGGAAATGTTGGACTCCTATTTACTCTATCTACCAATACCTTTGTACATAATGCCTGCTCCCCAACAGTTTTCACTTCTGCCCCCAATGACCCCAGGTAAACAATAAGAGCGTATGATGACCTCATCTGAACAGATAACACTAAGTCTAACTTTTCCATTAAATAGAGAGAACTGACCCTCCTTGAATGACCTCCATTGAAGATTATTGTAAACAGGTCATTGAATTACAAAACCATACTCAGTGAGACACACACCCCTCAGACTCACTGGGATCATTAGAGCAAAATGTGTTTATAATGTGGCCCTATTCACTCCTATCTATGCACCCCCACCCCACCCCAATCCACCCCGAAATCCCAAATACTCTGCCAACTGATTTGGCACTACAGTTTAACAGGTAATATGTTGTCCACAAATCAGGCTCCAATGGACAGGACAGGGTTGTGGTCGTCCTAATACTTCCAGACTGAAAATCATATCAAATGTACCATTAATGGTATGATATAGGAGATGTTCTAGATGTGTATGAATGTGCTTTGAGTTGGATGCCTTTGTCATTTTCGAGGTTTTATTAAATTCCAAGCATGTCACAGAGACTTTGAATTATTTTCTTTCAGTGTTTACCCCATCAGAAGTGTAATACAAAAATGTTTTCCACCAGAATCTTATTCATGCCTAAGTGGAAGAGTCCAAAATGGAGAACAAAAAAAAAAACAAACAAACAAACAAACAAACAAACAAACAAACAAACAAACAAACAAACAACAAAACCTGCATTCAAACTAGAAAAGATGATTTGTTTGGCAGCTAATCTGTCTGTGTGTCCAAAGGAAAAATATGTGAAGTTGGAATGGCATTAAAGTCCAATGTACCTTTGAGGATATTCAAGACCAACAATAATTGAAATGTCCACAATAAACATAAGGTAAAATATAATCACCTTTTGTCTCATGTTTGTTAGTTATGTAAATTAGCCAATTTCATGAATGCTTTCAAAGATGTTGAAGATTTACCATCCCTTGAATTAGCATAATTTAGAAGCCACAATTTCTCAGTGTTCAATAGATGTGAAATGGTCATTAGCAAACATGTGCAGATATTTGAAGGGACAGCCATCTGTTTTGAAGATATTAAACATTTGAAATGCAAAACCTTTTGTCAAATATTTTGTTAATGTGGAATGGGAACTATGAGTGAAAGAAGGAATTGTTCTTTGTTATGCTCTTAAAGATATTTCAGACTCAACATGCCAGTAGGCAGCAAAATCTAAAATGTCACAACTTTTATTTAATATTAATTCTATGTAAAATGTCCAAGAAAATGTTCATAGAATTTGATCTGCATTACATTTATTATTACAGTACTGAAGATAGCTATGATTTAAAATTTTCTTCTTCACTATCTTAAATATTTTAACATCAAATACACATTACAAAAAAAAAATAAATACATAAAATAAAAAAAAAAAATAATGTGATAACCCCAGACCTAGTTAAATGAATTCACAGCAGAGTAGTTCATCTTTTATTGATATAAATGTCCCATGCTGAGTTGTAAGAGAGGCTCCTCACCTCTCATATGAGGTCACACTTTCATGCACTTGAGGTGGCATTATAAGACACTACTGTATATACATAAAGTATGACATAAGCCAGATGGACATGCCTGCAAGACGTTTTGAATGTGGGTTCAATCTGATCACTTTGTCCCTGGGCCATGTCTTCCCAGTGATGTTCCTGTCACAGCCTGGCCATCTGCCCTATTTCTGTACACCCTCCAATTATCTCCTTCCCACACAACTGGCAAATAAACCTGATGACAGCCTAAATTTGCACTGGAATAACTGACAGAAAATTACCAGATAACATCAGAAAAGTCAATGTCACTCCACAAACAAAACAAGAGAGTGTGGGTAGCTAGCTGGCTTTACACGCCAGCACCTTAACCCTTTCCTCACCAGTGGCATTATTATTTGAACTCCAGACCAGCATTTGTCTTGTACATATATTTGGTTGTAATTCAGTAAGATTTGTATATTCAGATGACTCCTGATAAATGGAGCTTTTGTTTAAATACCAAAATACCTGCATGTTCTCAAACCCGTCTTCTTTGTTTGAATTGCCTGGGAAGCCCATGGTCCAGCTGCCATTTCAGCAGCTGAAACATAGGCTTTCCTGAGCAACAGACCTGACGTCTGATCATCTCAGCACAGAAAGAGTTAAAGGTGACAAAATATTATCTGGATGCACTTCAGAATCCAAGCATCTGTAAGTAGCTTACTTGGGATCACAGAGATTTTGTGTAAGCAGTTTTCAAAATACCAACTGTTCCAAGTTATTGGCAATTAATGAATTGAATGTTTCCTCCTGCCAGGGGCTTCTTATGGCTGGAATACCATTCATGTGGGTCACGTAGGTTAATTGAAGTGTATTCTCAGGACTTTTAATGGCCTCATAAACATCTGGACATCAGTAATTGCATTGTGGGGGTCCTGTTAACTCATTCCACCCTAATAGAAGACCAAGTCAACAGCTTTCCTTGGCACGCCCTGGGTGCAATGTGCCCAGAGCATGCCAAGGAAAGCTGTTGACCATGGGCATATAATTTGGATCTTCCATGCAAGTTTCAACCAAAATTTTGAAAAATAATCCCTAAATTAGTAAAATACAAAATAGCAGAGGACATTTACATATTAACGGGGAAAAAAGTGTCATCAGGGTGGAATGAGTTAACTGGGCCACAATGACAGGACAGAGGCAACACACAAATAAAACAGTGTGGCTGAAACACACCAATGACTCACCAGTTAAAACCTCGAACATACATAAACAATACACTAAATATTACAATTATCTGTAGTGTGCCTACTGACAGTGTAAAGTATCTATAGATACTCTCATTGACTCAGGTTCTGACATCACTGACAGAATATAAACATGACTGCCACATGTACACATCCTCATACAAAACATAGTCTGAGTATTCATGTTGACCATCAGTGGCAATTAACCTACATGTACACTGTACATGTACGTGCTTCAAGTACCATATTCTTCCCAATATGCACCCTCAGCACTTGCAAAATAATAGCTTTTATAGTCATTCCCATTGTGGAGTGAAATTATGCTTATCATTTACTACTTGTGACCCAAAATAATCATCTCCATTTCTCTTATGAATATTACAGGTATAATACAATTATAGAGATGGTGAACGTAGAATTTAACCTTACTTTTGCATTTTGTGATTCCAGCAAGATGGGGGGGGGGGGCACTTGGTAGAATATGGGTGCTTAGTTGAATACAGTGATGCAGAACATGGGTGTTTACTGAGAAGAATACATTGACACTTACTAACATACAGTACATTTAAATGAAGTGACATCACAACCTGCTGAATGAAGCAATTTGTTGTCTTTTATGATGTAATCCAGTTGAGTATATCAAAGTAATCTGACATTAACAACTCAGGAATTTACCCCTATGGACTGATCCTCCCTGGACCTAGACACCAGTGAACAAAGGCCTATTATCCCACAAAGAAAACTATTGCTGACTCAGCTATATGTGTGCTGTAAAAAGCAAACTTCTTCCATCAAACCAGTTCACCAAAATTCCCCCTTGGCACCTCAAAAAGTCTTTTCAAAGCACAGTGAAGAGTTTGATCTTAAGTCTTTCAGTGCCAATCACTTCTTAGGTCAATCTACTTAAATCAAACTTGTCTGAATTATCATTAGGATCCCTGATTCGTATTCCTTGTAAAAAGACCTTTCATACAAGTTCCAGTATGCCTATAGTTCCAGACAGAATATCCCAGGTCAACAGCTTTCCTTGGCACACTGCACCCAATAGGCGTTGAGAAAAGCTGTTGATTCAGTCCAAAATTTGGCACTGAAAAGGTTAATGACAAACAACTCTGAGGCAACCACCCAGGTACATGTACAGTAAAATCAAAATAAGTTTTAAAGTTTTACCTTTCTTCATACAAAGAGGATAAACAAACCACACTAAAACTAATTTCAGCGGGAACCAATAAGACACATTTCAGTGGCAACCCACAGACTCATTTCAGTACAGACTCCCAGAGGGGTATCCCTGTTTGGACAGGTTCCAAGTGGCATACACAGAAAATTGGGAGGAAGCACAATCTAAAAAGAGAGATGTCCCGCTTGATTGGGAGGCTCAGAGCCTGTGTTATTGATGGCACCAACTTGTGTATCTTTTTACAAATATCCTCAAGCTGACAGCTACGACAAAAATAAGCAATTGTCACAATTACTTAGTTATCATGCTGGGTCTTTGCTTATTTCAGGATATTTGGTTGGATGTGTGAATCTGTTTCTCCACTGAGGAGACTAAATTTCCTTTTCCTCCTTTATTCGAAACCTCTATCCATAGCTGAAGTACCCGCGCATGAAAGAAGGTATTGTATTTGTGTCTTTTTGTCCAGAACCACTTCCTAGTAGTCATTATCCTATTCCACAGTCTAAACTCTTTACTCTCCATAAGCTAACCTGTCACCGTCTAACCTATATACATATGGAAGTACAATTGTCCATATAGCCCACGTTCTTCTTTAGAATTTTGACATAGGCTGTATTATCCCAAATAAATTTTAGGGTCTTCAGCGGGTAACTATTCAGAACACATTTTGGAGCCTGTACCCATACAGAATATGGGTGCTCAGTGGAATACAGTGTCTCTCTGCTCCTTGTCTAAGCTAATCATTCAGCAAAGACAACCCACATAATAATGATAAATATGAACATGGCAAATGATAAATTAGCTAACTACGTGAAGTTTTGCTTATAAATGCAGAGCTTCACTGTGAATGAAAAATACCTGTCAAACCAAAGTTCCATAGTTGCTAAAGTTTGTGTTACACAAGTTCAGATAAGCAGGCCTTCACATCTAAAAATCATTGGTAAGCTGAAAAAAGCTCCCTTCAAATCATTCTAGGTGAGCTGTAGCTGAGCTATAGCTATAGTTAAGTACTTAAATGCAAGATTGAGGTGTGCTTTTCGGAGCTCACCTTAATTATTTTAGGTGAGCTTTCAAGGTGAGCGAAAAATCATACTCCTCAAATGTGAAGGCCTGGATAAGAACAATTTGACTTACCGCTGAACCAGTATGTACCCTTTCTAGCTGGATAGCTTATCTTAGTTAAACCACCTGCCAGTGTATAACTGAAGTAGAAACAGTCTGGAGCATTTAATTCAGTCCCAGTGATTGTAAAATAAACAGTTGCAGCTAGACCACCTGCACAAACCAAGGGCAATCCTAACAAGTACTGCAACAATGGACATTGTGCTCCAGAAATGTAAAACAAACCCCATGACAACACCTACTACTTGTCACGTTGAAAGTCTCCAAACAATAAAGCTCTAACCTACTTTGCTGCTAACCCTCAATATAATACAAACTTAGTATGTAAATAAAGTTGAAGTATGGAATGGAGAGTGTGTACGTGGAACTTGATCTGTTCTGCAGGCAAGGAGCCTGAAGGCATCTCATAATAGTGGTTGTTCCAGAGAGCAGGTGGGCCATGCATATAATGGAGGAAGGCCTGACATGGCCAGTCTTTTAAGATCGGGTGGGGGTGGGGACATTCTTGTCCCACTGGTCTTCCTGGACAGAAGAAGTGTTTCTCATAAAAAAAGGATCTTTCATGATGAAGAGACCCAAGTGCATTACAACATAAAAAAAAGACTGTCATGCAGTGGTACCTGCTATCTATGAAGTCCCTACTGCCAGCAACAGCTGGTCTTATATTGCAGGTGGTCTTATAATCAAGGCATTTTTTTTACTGAGAAATACAGCGAAGGGTCGTCAAAGAGTGGTCTTAAAAAGATGTGCGGTCTTATAGTGGAAGTGGTCTTTGGAGCAAGTACCAATTTAGTTGTCTTCCAAGATAAGCAGGGTGTCATACCAGTACATCATGTACAAGGTACCTCATGATGGTGGTATGCCATGGCAGTGTCCCTATATAATGTAGGAGGCTGCCCATTGAACTTCAACAACAATGGGGTGGTGCACATTAAAAAAAGTGATATTATAGACAAGGAAAGGGTCTCTACCAAGAGTGGTTGTTGAAGACAGGGACCCAGTCTTGTGTATCAAGAACAGCAGTTCCCTTGACAGGACAGCTTGTAGGCTACAACACTGGACAATGGCTCCCATTGTCAAACAACAGTCTACATCATTGGGGTTCTGTGTCAGGCTCCCGATCTGGCACCCAACTGTATGATGCAACTGCAATCACACTCAGACATTCATGTAGGTCTTGATAATTACGATTTTATTGTGTAGACAGATAGATGGTCTGCCCACGTGACTTACCACAGAGGGCCTGACTTACCAAAGTGGGCAAGACAGGCGAGGCAGGGTAGAAATGTATTAAGACAAAGTCTGGACAATTTCCAACAAACATTCCTTCAAATTGAATATAGTACTTGTAAGACCATAAAATTTCTCTGTTTTTGTAGGTATGCAGGTGTGATGCGTTGTTTCTGATGTTCCATGTGTGTGTGGGTGTCCCGGTGATCAAGTGCCTCCACGCCCTGTCCCCTGGCAAGGGCAAGGGCAAAACCTTTAAAACACAATGACCTGACACGATGCCAAAGTAAGACAGTTATTAACTAATTTTCATGCTGATATTTCCTCTGGCACTTTTCTTTGCATTCTTTTGTCAAAAGAGCATTTTCTGCTGACTGATGACAGACTGGGTTATTACGGCAAAGTGAATGAAGCATCAAAAAGCACATACTTCACTAGTCACTGACAATTTATCAGTTCATGAACCTGGGATCACCAGACACAATTCAATTCTAAATTTAAGTACCAAGTGGAAAAGTAAAAATTGGACGGTGTACAGTGTTACTTGGGGACATCAGACATCACTGGGTACAGGTTAATCTTGCAGGTAACTGAAGGCTTCTCCACCTCCTTTGTGGTGAAAACCTGGCACACAACACTTGCCTGGCAAACAGACCAAGCTCTGTCAACATTAACTAATATAAGGCACAACTTGTGCAAGACAAAGGAAAGAGCTTCTATTAAATCTACTAAATCTAACTTGCCCGATTTGTTGAATATGGCTGACCATCAAGACACATTTTTTCCCTATTTAGTCACCTAATATATATTCCTGTATCAAAGTTATGTCAATATATATATATAGTGGATATATGCTTTATGTCAATATATATATAGTGGATATATGCATGCCTGCATACATTTACTATATCACATGGGCCCTTGACAGATTGCCCCTAGCCAGATGCAAAAACTGCCCGACAGTCAGCTGATCAGGCAAGATATAGGCCTACAAAGTATAAATATAAACTTCCAGCTCAAGTTCATTGGCAAAACATTCAAGACATGTGCTTACAATTTCTCTTTTGAGGTGAACGGATGGTTGCCTACACAGATGGTCAGCCAGTCAAGAGACCACTAAGTCAGCAAATCAGGCAAGAAGTTAACATGGAGAAGCTAGCCAAGCACACTAGAGTTTGAGACATTATGATCTATTTCTGAACAAATGAGCTTGTTATTTCCTACTTAACAATTGACTTCAAAGACTTATTTCCAGCTTGTAGAATGGTGGACATGGCCCAATCAACTCTTAATAATCAATCTGCTAAACATTACTGAAATCCCTTTAAGATTTCAGACTACTGTAAATTGCTTTAATTTCGCTGTATTTTTATTTTCACTTATTTCGCTGACGGCACAAAACTGTGAAAATAAAAACACAGTGAAATAGTATTTTTAACACTGTCTAAATGAGAATTATGTCCTAAACAGTGAAATTGAAACTACAGTGAAATGTCAAAAATACAAAAACCGTGAAAATTTCTACATGCAAAAATAAAGCAATTTATAGTAGTTTTGCTATGACTTGTACCTCCCTTTATGTGCCTGCCTATCATCCGCCATGTCAACATAATCATGACTGGGCCTAATGAGAGGGGGTAAAGGGTACTTCTGTACTGGCGTTCTGAGGCATTTTATTTTCTGTACCAGAATTCTAAATATTTTCTGTACTTTGTAATGGTATTATTTTGCAACATGCTTATTTTCTTTATGCTATACTGAGGCAAAATTACTTTTTGTACCAATGCACTAGGACCCCCATCCCACCCCCTTCTAATGAGCCCAAAGCTCCCCTTATGAACAAACTGCTGTGACTACAAATCCAAAAGATGAACACATGACACACAGAAGCCTGGGCTCTGGTCACAACCGACCTGGCAGGACCAGAACATGCAATATTTACACCAGTACTTATTGGGTTCAGCTGACCTACTGTCCGTTAACATGGTTAATTCACTTCCAATCATTTGGGAGACAGAAACAAGTGTCATTTTTACTGACTACCGGTAATTGGTTTGACAGTAAATTGAATACCAGTACATGTACTATAGATATGCAGATCAAAAACAAAGGTGGACAAAGTGCTATAAATCATAATGTTGTTCTTTTTACTCACTCTTATCTGATTTTTAACCCTTTTTCCCTCATGTTGGCCAAAACAGCTGGTAGTCTTATGTATCCTGTGCCTCATTCTTTTTCTTTTTTTAATCAACTTCATTAATATTGAAAAATCTTGATGAAATGTAGAATAGCAAACCCTGTGTCAGCTGTCTTCCTCAAACACAAAACTTGCATCAACAAAAGCTGTTGTTGGCAATAAACCAAGAAGACAAAGAATGCCATGCAGTCAGTGTTTCTCCTGGGGTGAAAACAGTTAAAACACTGTGACCATCAAAGCTTAGACCCTAAGCCGGTCAGGAAGTCTGCCACGTAGTGAGTAAATACAAAACATGCATGACTAAGCATCCTTTCTGCTGCATATTCCAAGAAACTTAACTTTTCAAATGGTATTTAATCATACATTTCAGACTAAGTTTCCTGTCTAAATCATGTCCATGTGACTGGAGAATTTAATCCACACAATTATTCATCTTACTTGACCATCCAGTATGCATTATTTCATTTTGAATACGTGTGTGAAATGTTAAACCTTTAGGGGATAATCAGTCCAAAGGTTGATACTCTGTATCGAGAGAGGCAATATTATTGACCTCTTTGTTATGATATATTGATGTTTTACCATGATATATTGAAGTGTTATTGACCTCTGTGTCATGACATATTGGTGTGTCGGCTCTGTGCAGTTTTACAACACTGTTGTCCATTATGTCCTTCAGAATGAGACTATACAAATACAGCAGGCCAAAAGGTAAAAGTTCTGAACCCATTATAATATAGCACTATGTGTAGTTACTATGAGTTATTCATAAACATGATACACAGCCAGCCAGGAGCTCTGTCATGTTAAACTTTGCAAGCAAAGTATCAATTTACATGTTGAACAAAATCAATCAATACATGTATGTGTGTGTGTGTGTGTGGGAGAGAGAGAGAGAGAGAGAGAGAGAGAGAGAGAGAGAGAGAGAGAGAGAGAGAGAGAGAGAGAGAGAGAGAGAGAGAGAGAGAGAGAGAGAGAGAGAGAGAGAGAGAGAGAGAGAGAGAGAGAGAGAGAGAGAGAGAGAGAGAGAGAGAGAGAGAGTTTGTATTGTATTAAGTGCAGATTGAGCAACATCTGTATTTGGGAGACCATCCAGGGCAGCCAAGTGGTGTGTTTCCATGCTGCTCAAACATAGAAAAGATAGCAACAGGACCTGACAAATGTGGTCTTAAAGACAGGTGGTCTTTCAAAAGAGGTACTACTATACATATTGGAAAGATTAATCCACTTGTCTTATCTTCTTTGCTACTGCTATAAAATCATGATTGAATATTGATCTCAGTCTTTTTTTTTTTTTTGAGTTCAAGCTGACATCTAGGACATCCTTAATGTAAACCTTACCTTATACAGTCAGTAGCAAAGTACAAGTTAACTTGTCACACTTCAAATTCCATCTTTTTCCCTAGATGGCTGTTTGCACATAACCAGACGGGAGCTAGTGAGCTCCTCTGCTCTAAAACTTTGACATAAAAACCACTGAAAAGAGCAATTCAGTTGGTTTTTTTCAGCTGCCAGGCCCTAGTCTGGTTCTCATCTATTGTTTTTTTTTGTTTTGCTTTTTTTTTGTTTTTTAATTGGACTTTGAAATTTTTTTACTTTTTAAACAGACTACATACTGTTTATAATGTAGTTACTGACCAAGTCTTTTTGCTGCAATTTCTATTGAAATGCACTCTATGTACCAGTTCTCGATAGGCTGAGCCGTGCGGTTTGTAAAATGCAGCACAATATGTCACTAACCATAGATAGGAAAATTATTGTTATAAATCAGGGACTTCAAGTTCTAAGCTGTACTTCCACCGTAAAACCTAAACAATTTGTCACAGTTGTCTTTTCTTGACGAATGCAGATAGTCTGTGCAAGATATGTCACTTTAATTATAGTGATGAGCTTGTAAAAACAAAGTTCCCATTCTTGATATAGCAACTGAAAACTCCTCACAGATCAAGTTTGGAGTGGATTAGCAGGGCAAATACTTTTTTGTATAAGTGAACATGAAATCAGTTTATGAAAAATCTATAAAGCTCAGGTCTCTGCGTATATTAAAACATAAAATGTGCGCATTCTCAGAAAAGTGTACTTTTTGCTTTGTGTAAGGAATGCTAATATGCATTTACCCTCATAACTGAGATGCTGGGAACAGAGTCAGACATCACTGCACCGAACCTCACAACTCAGAGACCGGCAACTCATCACATATAAAAGATTAGCAAGTGATGATAACAGTGTTTTTGTCCACCCTATTGACAACAGGAACATATCGAGAAAAGGTACGTCAATGATACTTGGTGACAGACATTGGTATGGACAAGACCACATTACATGTATCAACTTTTGATCACAACTTTTAACTGACACTTTGACACTGTTATTTTCACTACTGTACAACCAAGGACCAAGGAGTGTTCAGCTCTCAAGACTACAGCCTACTGCAGACTGGGACAAAACTTATGGAGATCAAAGAAAACTGACTGAATGGGCAGACAGCCACCTCCAAAAAACAGGACTTGAAATGATGGCTTCCAGTGGGATTTTTTAAAAAGTTGGATTATGAATTTATCACAGTGATTGGACATAGACCCAATACCCTGCATTAACATACAGACAGCAAAAAGATTCTGATTTTTTATTTCAAGCTTTCTCTGGGTGAATGACCACTGTGGACTCAGCTGTGCATGCACAGACAAGTCTTGATGTTTTTGACTTCCAATTTTGTGCCTGAATAGCTACGTATTTCTTCAATCATTGGTTGGTGCACACATTATGTGATTTGTGCCGGTTGATGACTGGGTCTAGCCCTATTTAAAAACCATGCACACTTGAGTCTTTATAGTATAACTGCTGGCATAAGTAATTGATCCATTGAAGTGCAACTGTTTATGTGCTTTTAATCAATATTGTTTGAACATACCCTCAAAACATATGTGTCCAATCAAGGAATTGTATGAAAGTATTTCAACAAGGTTTTCTTAATGTATATATGATCAACAAAAAGTCTGTGACTCCCTCACAGAGCTGACCCCTGGTACATTTCCAATGGCCGGCAGTGTGGATGTAAACATTGTTCCTGGCCAAGGTGTATGTGCATCTATCCAGGTGTATGTATGCACAGTCACCCTTTTACTCCCATATCTGACAATCCTTTTTAATTGGCTTACACAGATTTAAAACAAAAAAAGATTCACAGCAAATCATGTTAAAATATTTGTCAATGTACTTGACAAGAACAGAGAAAGTGTTTTCATCATATGTATATGCATGGCAAACATGTTTAAATTTGCACGAGGAATATAAGTTTTCTTTTTGTTTCAAGAAGTTTTAATTTAATAAACAATAGAGCATTGGTTTGGGTGGTCAATTTTACTGCCCAGTTGTACTGATGCAGCATAACTTAGTGGATAAAAAAAAAAATTTATGTACAAGTGGCCAAAAATTACATCTGTTGGGAGATAAGATTAGTGCTATCCCATAATAAAAATCTACATCCAAGGTTTGCATATCACAACGGACAAAATGGCACACAAAGTGAACAACTTCGGTGTAGACTGACTCAGTAAAACCAAGATATATAGTACGGACAAAATGGCACACAAAGTGAACAACTTCGGTGTAGACTGACTCAGTAAAACCAAGATATATATTACGGACAAAATGGCACACAAAGTGAACAACTTCGGTGTAGACTGACTCAGTAAAACCAAGATATATAGAGCTATTGAACATAATCTGATCATCCATTTCTGAGACAACATAAACTGTAGTTTTCAGTTGCCTGCATAGCTGACCCAGTGGGCCGTGGAATATGACCCATGTCTGTCTGGCCACTAAAGTTCCAGTGACTCAATAGGCTGCTGATCATGCTGTGCCTAGCACAGGGTTACTGAGGTCATAACCAGCTAATTAGTGGATGTCAGCAAGGACTGGTATCTGGTAGATCACACCATTACATAACACAAGGACCAGTTTGTTGGTACACATCAGGTGACCATGACATACTCACAACGTGCTGTAAACTCTATTCATTTTGCTGTATTGTTATTTTTGATTATTTCACTGATGGCACAAACCCATGAAAATAAATAAAAATGCAATGAAATATACATGTAGTTTTTCATTGATGGCACAAACCTGTGAAAATAGAAAATGCAATGAAATATTTCAACAATGAGTTAGCAGGAAATAGGTTCAAAATAGCATGAAATTAGAAAACCATGATAATTTACATACAACAAAAATAAATACATATACAGTACAAAGATTAGAAACCAGGCTCTGAAATACATTGCTTACCAGTTAACTCAAAATTCCTTATGACCTGAATATTTATCACTTGACTCATTTCAAGAGTGACCAAGGCAAGTGATACACCAAAAGTACATATAGGAACTGACCAATTCAAGGCAGATATAACTTGTATAATATACACAAAGCACTGCACATCTCTTAGTGTTAAGGGCTGTACCTCACCATATGAACCACTGAACATTGCCAGTGTAACCTTACATTACATATGAAGCAATGAACATCTCTATACTAGTGTTAAGAGGTACATGTCACATCATACATGTATATGAAGCACTGCACATCTCTAGTGTTCAGGCATATACCTCCCATGATATATGAGGGACTGAACATCTCTATACTAGTGTTAAGAGGTACATGTCACATCATACATGTATATGAAGCACTGCACATCTCTAGTGTTCAGGCATATACCTCCCATGATATATGAGGGACTGAACATCTCTATACTAGTGTTAAGAGGTACATGTCACATCATACATGTATATGAAGCACTGCACATCTCTAGTGTTCAGGCATATACCTCCCATGATATATGAGGGACTGAACATCTCTCTTGTTAAGGGGTACAACTCGTATAATATATGAGGCACTGAACACCTCTCATGTTAAGGGGTAAACCTCACATAATACAGTAAAACCTCCCTATATCCAACACCCTTCGGACTGGAAAAAAAGTGTTCAGTTTAGCGAGGTGTTCGGTATAGGGAGGTTTGCTTACATTAGAAGTATATATTTGGGACTGAGAAACGGTGTTCAGTATAGAAAGGTGTTCCGTATACAGGTGTTCAGTTAAAGAGGCTTTACTGTATATGAATCAATGAGCATCTCCTGTTTTTTGTCAACACTGGCCATCCCTCACAGCAGGTATCAATCATCATAATTATGACCCCGGCCAGTGCCAAAGGCCCACACCACTGCATGGTGGCTGAGGTTGTACTACAACACAGGTAAACATAACATGACAACTACTAAAAATATATATATATTTGAAGACCTGCTATTTCAAGACAGTTGGGCCCTCCACAGAGTGGTCTCTCATGGGAACACAGCGATGCCTGTACATGTCTGGCGAGGCCACTTGAATCAGATGCCATCCAACTTGAAAGACTATGTTTTCAAGATACTGTGACATCTGACTGAAATGTTATTTATGTCTCCTGTGAGAAATCACCTGTCGAGAACAGCCACAATTTGGTCACTCTAAGGAGTGACCTTCTAAGCCAGGTTTCCCTGTACATGTATTAGTCTTGTCCAGCATGTCATGTTGCTGTGTACAAATCAAGTCCCTATATACCAAAATACACAGTGGACAGGGTTCAAATTACCAGATGAAGGACATGGAGTAGTTACAGCTAGGCAAAAGTGAAACTGTGGTGCTAATTGCTTCTTTTGCACAGCACTAGTTTTGTGAGCAACGAGTGTGCGAAGCCGCAGCGTTGTAGGGGATCCCTGGCCACACCCCTCCCAGGGGGCAATACCCCTCCCAGGGACTTACAGGAGTTCATCCCCATGTCACTGTCCACCTATTTTTCTTCCCATCTTGACTTTTCACTCCTGTTTTGTGCTGTCTTACAGAATATAATCAAGCTACAACAACAAATTTTAGTTGCTTGTTCCAAAAATGTGTCATCCTTGATCATTATTGAGATGTTGCAGTCAAATGATCATCAACAAGTGTGCCATATGTTTATTAAACTGAGGCTTCATCACCATCGGAGTCTGCATATGCTTACTTTCTGCCATGATTTTTCACTCATGTATAATTCTGTGTTCAAATTTTTCACATCCAATTATTTTTTTGAAACTATAACAGGGCCAGAATATCACACTATTTTGGAAGAATCTATTTGGGTTTTTGTCAGTTACTTTTCTTTTTAAAGAAAGACAAGTTTAGGAGAATCTTTACAAGAATGGATTCTCAGATTCTTGCCGAAATTCTGGCCCTGTACAATGCTAAAATTTAGTTTCTAGTTCCAGTAAATTGTTCTGAGAATTTGGTGGCATGTTGACTGCTCAGCCCACATCTGCTCTTGGTGGACCACATACATCTAATTATATACATTTCATTGGACAGTGATCATGATGAGAGATGTGTGATCAGATCCACACATGACGAGCTTGGAAACACCACTGAAGACGTTTCCTGCCAACTTCCGTGGGTATTCCTCAGAATACTTTTACATCAAGCAGGCTCACAAGAACTTTCAGAATCACTCAATATATTTTATTAGATTGATGCTATGTCGCAATCATCGAACAAAATGATGGTAACATACCTGTCAACATCCTATAGCAAGAAATTGGGAGACTTTTTCTTCCCACAGGGAAGATTTTATCACATAACAAAGAATAAAGAGGAAACAAATAGATTTTCATGGGGGAGAATGTCTAAAATTGGCCAAAATTGTACCGAAAAGTCTAAAATTGAGGGCCAAAAAGTGGGAGACTCCTGCCAAATGGGGGGGGGGGGGGGGGAGTTGACAGGTATGTGGTAATAATCAACATTTCACGACTGGTTGTTAAAATGATAATGATAAAAAGTATCATAATAACAGGGGTTTTTTTTTTCAAATTTTCGGGCATGCTGTAATATTAATGCACATACTACAACAGTTAAAAATCACCATGACCAAAATCAAAGCTGTGGTCACAACCTGACCTAGCATTCCAGTTTTGAGGAAAAATAACTTTTGCCACCACAATCTGTAGAACATGCCCCTCAAACGTCACTACATGGTATCAAAAACCTGGACCTAAATATCTACTAGAAATTAAGAATGGCCCTTACACACATTACTGGTGCCATGATGACATCTGCTTAATTTGTGTCAACTCTTCCAGTGCCAAATTTTGGACCGAGTCAGCAACTTATCTTGGCGCCCATTGGGCGCTTGCGCCCAATATGCAGCCAGAAAAGCTGTTGACCTGGGGTATTCTCTCTGGAACTGTAGGCATACATGTACTGGTACTTGAATGAAAGGTCTTTTATGAGGAATACAAATCTGGGATCCTAATGATAATTCAGACTAGTTTCCCTTAAGTAGATCGACTTTAGTTGTGACTGGCACTTAAAGAGTTAAAAAATACAAAATCCAGGATTTAACCACCTCACTACTGCCACAAAGACATACATCTTCATTAACATAGGAACTGCAAACAATGCCCTATTTAAGCTGTGCAACAAGGTCTTTGTACACAAGACACTCTCCAATCCATGCAAAAATACATGTCCCTGCACAAGATCGTATCCAATATGTACAAGCAGTGTCAGAAATCTTATCCATACTCAGTCAAGCAGAAACATTCACATCAAAGTCTTTATTGTGATGATAATAAACTTTATATCTTTCAAGAGGATAATAGCCAGTGGATGATATAATTTTTTTGACACCAAAGTTAAACATTCCCCCTCTGGCATTGACCTGCAGTAGACTCTATTTACCAAGGTATGCACAGTTAGTACTTGACAGCAGTTGAAAGGGGCAATCAAATACAAGTACCCTACCCCACATTCACACCCTGCAGCACCATCATGTGGAGTATATAATTACAGTTTTTTGATGATGTAAGGACAAAGACATTTAATGAGCTGCTTTGTTTTTAGCAAAATTAATGATACCACTAGTTCAGTTATGAAGGCGCTTATCAATTCTGCAGTGCCTCTAAATTCAAAATCAAAATCAAATTAACGGAAATGTGGATTCAAACAGCTGCCATGCTGTCTTTTTTTTCAAGATTTCTACTTTTAATCAACATACCCGAATCATACTTCTGTCGTGGAATTTGGTGGACCTTTAAAGTGCAAAGCATTTGTGGATTACCCTTGTATTTAGGGATTACATTAAACATGTTCAAGACACTGCCTTTGCTGCATAAGTGGCCCTTACTGTCACGTAATGCCATTGCAATTGAAGAAAACCACTTGTCGTTGTCATTACCTTTAAGGCTACACTCAAAAAGCCTCCCCACCAACCATATAAACTTGCACCTCATTTCACATGTATGTGTCCAAGTGGCCACCTGAAGGTGCTGCATGTCAAGACTCTGATGTATCATTCTCATTTCTCCCACTGCTACGCTTGAGAAAAGGCACCTTAACCCTTTCCCCCTTAAACCGGCCAAAACAGGCTGGTGGTCAAAGGTCGTCTGCTTCAGTGTTTTCAACTAATTTCAACAGTTATGAAAAACAATTTGACTGAGAAATGAACATGAGATTTATCAAGATCACATGCCCCAGTTCAACAGCTTTCCTTGGCATGGGTTGGGCACTTACTGCCCAATCCATGCCAAGAAAGCTGTTGACTCAGTCTTAATTCAAGGGGGAAAAATTTAACATGGTTAAGTTGTACAAGATGCATGAGTTAAGCTGAGCTAGAATTATAGCACAGGCTGTGTTGTCATCTGCATTCAGTTCCTTTCACCTGGAATCCCAGCAAAGTCACCAGATGCCAGGAATAGACTAATCTGTCAGCTTTCTCGGTAACCTCCGCCCCCAAGCCAAAAGTAGCCAAGTATGTCATCTTACGCAGTAGGTGAAATCAACTATATTGTGCACTACATGTTTATCTGAGCTCATCAAACTTTTAAGACAATTCATAAATTCAAAGTTCATCCTATAGTATTACTTGCACAGATATACAGACCTTTCTTTTGCTCCATGTACACCCTGGAGCTTTACCTGGCACAGTTAAGGGTATATATCAGGTTACGCGTGAGTCTTACAAATGACTTAATAAAAGTCTGAAAATACGTTAAAAGTACCATAAACTATATATTTCCTAAAAGCTAATAAATCTGGGAATAAGTTGATAGCATTTTCATTTTTACAAGTTCTTCTGTGTTGACACAACAATCAGGTAAAGTGATCATAAAAAAATCACACAATTATTAAATCTACTTTTTTATTTTGAGCTTGAGCATGTGCATTTCTGTTGCAAAAGCTAGCAGACATGATTTTCTACACAAACGTGTCTCATTTTTGTCATTGTTTGCGCTATTGTGGAGATACTCCCGTTTAAAGTTGAAAAGATGACATTCCATTCTTACATCAAAGGTTTTGACTTTTGGCTCGCTGTGAAGGGAAAACCACTCAACATAGAAAAAATCTGAGACACGTTTTTAAAGATTACATTCTTGCGAACAGTTTGCCACAAACCCCAGGTCTTTATGAGCAAAACTGACGAAGTTGATTTCACAAAAAGTTGAGAAACAAAGGCCAGGAATGATGCCGAGAAAAACGCTTTCAAAGCAAATGCCGACTTCAATAGGACTTACGCTATTCTTTGGACCTTTGATCGCAATGACACCTTGGTATTCTGTTACGCACTCCTACCTGTTGAGTAAATGGACAAGTTTGGAGCATCAAACTTCAAAGAATGCTTTATTTTAGAGGTTTTACATCCAAAAATGTTATAATCATGCTCATCTGTCACTTTGGATTCCATGTTGGGGTTTCTCAAGTTTAACTTGATTGGCCGACAAATGACTGACAGGTGGTTACGGGGCAACCGGGTTCTACGATGTTTGCCGTCTTGCGTGGGGCCCAGTATAGGTGTCAGTAAATCGGAACTTCAGTCTCAGTTCAGAAAGTTTCTATCAAGTTCACAGGATCGTTGCTTACATTTGTGTGATTAGAAAGTGCTATTGCAAAGATGCCGAGAAAGAAAAAACCTAGGGGCAGACCGATGCCCGCGTCAGTTGCAAGTGAACTCAAAGCGTGTGATCTAGGATCATACTACAATCAGTTCCCTCCAGTGGAGACGACCCTGCAACCCGACGTGAGCCTCACGGAGACCCCGGGCGAGTCTGGCATTGCATGGTCAGGGTCGAACGAAGTCGCGGCCAAGGTCACGGATACTGATTCGGTGAACACCACAACATCCACAAGCCAACCCGGTCTGGACAAACGCTTCTGCAGTGCTAGTGCCCAGAAACTCGGAGACTTTGTGGTCCACGAGGCTAGATCTACAGATTGTTGTGAACAAGGAGATGTGAATGAACAGCCAGAGGGATACCGATTATGGGACTGTTCTCAGTTGCAGGCTTGTATTGATGCCGCTGCTGTGTGTGCAACTTGTAAAGTTGGAACTCTGAAACTGAGCGAAAGAACAAGTATTGGAGCAACAAGAGGATGGAAGTCTGAGTTTATATGGATATGTTCAAACGAGAGCTGTACACAAAGCGATAATGCGGTTTGCCTGCCCAGCTGATCGTAGTCTTCTTGTGCGGAGCGTGCGCAGAAACGCTCACACCTGCTGTATGTAAATGAGGCTCCTGTTGGATTCCTGCAGGGTGGAGCTTAGAAGCTTAGCTAGTCCCCAGCCGAAGCCACACCAAACAGTGAGAACCAGGCCCAATACTTTTGCCAAAATTCACAATTTTCCTTTACACAACCTGAAATCTGATTCCGGCATACAAAACTTAAAGGCAAAGTGCATAACATGTGTGAAAATAGCAAAAATGATGGTTTAACCCATTGTAACCTGATATATATCCTTAACACCTTTGCAGACTACTGCGAATTCATTTTATTTCCCTGTGTTTTTATTTTCGTTTATTTCACTGATGGCACAAAACCGTGAAAATAAAAGCACAGTGAAATATTATTTTAAAATACTTTTCATAGGAACTTTGTTCAAAATAGTGAAATTAAGATTTCAGTGTAATGCCTGAATCCCCCAAACCGTGAAAATTAAACCACTTGAAAATAAGTGCATTCACAGTATTTCCCAGCTTTCATAATCACATGATCATCCTTGGTTCTCCAAACCTGTCCATGCATCACCCTGTTCCTTCACCAGGTACATCTATGGATGGGTGCTACAATGCAAGGCACACAATGGACCCCTGACCCCTCACACATCCATAGGCACACACAAAAAGTCGATTAGGGTCTTATAATTATGTCAGGAAATAGCAGGAATTGAGCAAATGACTTGCTCTGTGCCTCTGTCAGGAGATAAAGGAGTGACCAATGATGGTAAGTAAGAACTGATACACACAAGTACAGCCCTGTCCACCACACATCCCTATATGAATCAAACTCACTACCCATTACCAAACAACACTCCCGGCTCTTGCATAGCCAGAAACACACTGCCCAGTACCAAATAACACTCATGCCCTCACACAGCCACAAACACACTGCCCAGTACCAAATAACACTCCCCTCCCTCACACAGCCACAAACACCCAAGGATTGCCTGATTACATCAAATATGATACTTGTGTCTCCTGTACAAATATATCCTACCCTTGTACTGTTTCTCTGTCCTAGTAATAAAACACATACAGTGCAACCTATATTCAAAGACCACATCTAATGAGTAACTATGGTTTCAAAAAAAAAAAAAAAAGATTTCCCTTCACAATATGCATAATTACAAAATCAACACTATTGAGCAAAATATCCAGGAAATGTGATTATTCATGACAGATGATTTCATGAACATATATATTTTGTTCTTCATAAACAGTTAATTCAATCTGATAACGCTCACGCAAGGGACTCTCTAAGTCACTATCGATTCAATTTCTTGCAATCTTCAGCATATTTACTTCATTACCATTTCAATTTGTGAGACTTACTAGGTACAATGACTTAACCATTGGTCAGGTGATTGTGATCATGTGACCATTCCTGCAAATTTAAATCTTTTTTTTTTTAAAACCCGGTTTTCCCATTTGACTATTCCTGTGAATTTCCTTTTGTGCTTTATATTTCACTATTCAAGACATCTCTCCACATTTTAAAATTCATTTTTGTGTCCATACTTCCTGTTTACAATAAAAAATAAATTGTATTTACATTTAAACATGTTTATGTATTTCAGTAGTCTTTTGTTGATCATTTGGCTTTAATGAGCAGATGTAAGTACTAGATCATGATCACTTATTGTTTCTGTCTGGATGGGACTCCTGTGATGTTTGGTAGGTCATGCCACAGCTGCCCTGGCAACAATCACTGAAGTGCACATTGATGCAATAAATTGCTTTATTTTTGCATGTATAAATTTTCACTGTTTTCTTATTTTTGACATTTTACTGTAGTTTTAATTTCACTGTTTTAAACATAATTCCTATTCAAACAATGTTAAAATACTATTTCTCTGTGTTTTCATTTTCACAATTTTGTGCCATGAGTGAAATAAGCCAAAATGAGAGTACAGCGAAATTAAAGCAAGTTACAGTAGCTGAATACACTCACTTCTCACAAAGAATATGAAAAACTTAATTTCCATATAATTGCAAGATCTTTCCAAAGAATCATACACATGGGTTTAACTTGGCCCTCACCGACACCACACATCCTGTGTATATCTACACTGAAACTTTACATGACAATGAGTGTCCATTATTGGACTGTGATGTGCACCATAAGATATGCACTGACCAAAGAACTGCTACTTTGGTGATATCCTTGATGGTATTTTGACTAATTACATGAAACTCGACATGCTTTGCAAATAGAAGCATCAGTAAACATCTGATGCAGATGACTCACTTAAAAACATTCCTACATATTTTGCAATTTCATGATATTGAATTGTGTATTTATATACCTTCATTAATTCATGCCCAGGTCCACAACTTTTCTTTGCCTGATCTGGGCACTTTCAACCCAAAGAGTACCGAGCTAACCTGTTGAGTCATCATGCATGGGCTGGCATTAGCTAATTAGTAATAAACTAATGATTGTTAAATTTGGCTAAAAGAATTTATAACCTTTCAGCCAAATTTGTTAAAGAAATTTTTTTACTCTGTGGCTTCAAAATCAGTTTACTGTTTGATCATCGAACTGTTGCCTATTACACATCAAATTTTGAAGATGTGAGCTGACTGTGGCAAATGAGATTTAAGTTTGGGTAAAATGTTTAAGTGATTGTAGCCAAATTGGCAAACAAACAAAAATGATAGCGCAAGCCCAGCATGCTACTGGCACATCATTCTTCATGATGCAAAAAGAGGTAATTTTAAAACAACATTCATGAAACCAGACAGTTTTTGGTAATATTCAATGTGGAAAAAGCTGTGTGGTGATACATCAGCGTCAGGTCTCCAAGCATTTAAAGTCAAAACTGAAACAGCTGTCACACACTCAGATAAACTTTTTCATTTTTGGGCAGGAATGAGTCAGTAGCTCTGGGTGGCAGTGTCACACAACTCCTCTGGCAGTGCCACGCGCAATTCAATCCACTTGAAGCACCTCCAGTTCCTGTCATACTTTTGTTTTTCCCTGTGGTTTAATCTGCTGCACTGTGGAAGTAAAATCCCCTACATTACAACTGAAAACCTCATTGCACACGAGAAACTTTCAAAAGCCAGACCAAAAAAATACCCACCTTTTTTTTTTTTTTTTTGCCTCACAACAAACAAGTGTGTATATATTTATTATTGTGTAAAATGACAAAGAAAGTTTACTGTTAACTCCTTGCAGTCTGGATACTATTGGCTTGACCTGCATCTCTAGCATGCATAAAGAGCCTTAAAATAACTCCATCTAAACACAGGTGTGCACAGACATTCTTTACTCTGGGCAAATGGAACACGTCTTTTGAAATAATTTTTTTGTGTCAAGTATGGAGGAAGCATGTCACAAGCTACCCAAAGTTTCCTCGAGTTATTTTTTATGCGGTATTTGATCTATTTTGCCACTTGTGTTTGAAAAAGGTGGAAAGTTTCTGACTGATGTGTCCAAGAATAGATTGATAGCTCTTACAATGACATCTTTATAGACATGAACAAGTGATATGCATAAATTAACATAAGTCAGAACTAAGACTGTTGCATGGTACTAACTTAACAAGTGCTTTCTCTTTTTGTTTCTTTTTTTGGAGGGGAGCACAAAAGTTGAATTAGAAAAATATGAGATATTATCTCATTGACCTATATTTATCTTTAGTGGACCACTCACAATTGTAAACAGCAGCACAAGTGCATATAGAACTCGTTTATGTGTACCTGTCTTCCAATTATTACAATGTGGATTTTGACCCAAATTTTGATCAACAGTTTTTCATTTTTTTGCAAAATTTGTATGAGTCTGATAACCCCTTGCCTCCTCTGTGTAGCTCATGAAACAGAAAATACTAAACACCACCCGGTCTTGCAAAATATGCACCTGGCTTTGTTTAACTCATTCACCCTAATGATGCTTTTTCCCACTAGTATCTAAATGTTGTCTGCTAATTGTATTTTACTAATTCCAGGATTATTTTTCAAAATTTTGGGATCAAACTTGTATGGAAGGTCATTCCAAATAATATGCCCATGGTCAACAGCTTTCCTTGGCATGCTCTGGGTGCAATGCACCCAGAGCGCACCAAGCAAAGCTGTTGACTCGGCCTTCTATCAGGGTAGAATGAGTTAATCTAAATTTTATCAAACTTCTCCCCCATTCTCGCACCTCTTTCGGTGCCAACTGTGAGTAAAGTTGAACTACTTAAAATGGACTACTCCGACGTAAAATAAGGTTGCTTTATTCATGCTCCTTATAAGCTGACCTTTCACTCCAGTACCAGCATGCCTGTTGTTACACAGAATATGATAGCCCAGGTCAACAGCTTTCCTCAAAGCACCCAAAGCATGCTGGGAAAAGCTGTTGTCTCAGTCTAAAATGTGGCAACTTACAGCAACATTTGTAGGAGATAAACAGAGTAAATTATTAAGAGACCGTATTTTGATAATCAAGATACATATGTACTTGATGGCAGATATAACATAACTGTTTATTTATTCAGTGGGTATCACCCCATGTCTAACAATGTTTACCACGTACAGTCACCAGCAAGTTTCAATCAAAGCAAATCTAATGACTGTTTAGCATGCAAACATACAGTCCCTTGATCAATATCAGCATACAAGCCCAGTATTACAGCAACAAACAGTGGATAACTTTTGTCACTGTCCAAGGAGTGCTCAGCAGGCAACCTGCAGCTCAAACTGTCACATATACTAAACAGACCAGTCATATTACTACTACTACTACTACTACTACTACTACTACTACTACTACTACTACTACTACTACTACTACTACTACTATCACCACCATTACTACTACTACCATGATGACCACCATCACTACCACTTTCACTGCCACTACAACTGCTATTACTAATAAGTCAGGTTGAAACTTTGCTTTAATTATCATTCTTTAACAACTTTATTTGCAATCACAGCCAAAGGAACAAGAAGTCTACTGAGCAGGGCATGGCATCCCACAAAGCACGCCTCCGCCAAGTCAAAATTTGATGGTTATTTCGTGCACCCAACAGAATGTCTGGATATAGCTTTTGAACAAGTGTAAAGTATATGTACATGTAATTTGTAGGTACACACTGGATATTATTGACCCCAGCCTCCAATGCTAGTGTATTACCTGGCAGGCCAGTCTGGCATGTGATGTGAGCCCATTACCTCACACCTGACCACCCTATCTAGCACTGACATGTTAGTGATAGAGGACAGATGGAGTCCTATACACAGTCACTGTACCACCAACAGGATCAGGCACTCTGACTTCTTTCATACGTATGTCGATACAGTGAAACCTGTTTTGAGAGACCACCCTTAGGACAAGCCAAAAAGTGGTCACATAAGGCAGGTGGTCTTTCAATAGAGGTATAATAACATGGGAAAGATAGCAAAAGGGACATAGTAAACATTGTCTGAAAAGGCAGGTGGTCTTTCATCACAGTGATCTCTCAAAACAGGTTTCACTGTATAAGCCAAAAATAATTTTTAAAGACCATAATAAATAGATTTAAATGTATTAAGAAGGTGAACTTTGAGTGCAATTGCTGTTTCAATAACCACTTCTTTGATCACTAATTTGATTAGAATATATGCACACAAATACAGGGACAGTTACTGTCAGTCAGTTAGCCAAATGCTCATGTTTCATTCATTTGGCTAAAGAAATTTGGAAATGGCCGATTTATTTCAACATGAATTCTGTGACAGTCAGGTCAAATCCTGCAATGATTACTCTTTTATTTCATGATTTGGCTAAAAATTTTGAAGGCATAGCTCTGTCCCTGCAAATATCCAAGTAACTTCCTACTGCAGAAACCAAATTCTACATTTCCACAGAGAAAAACTGAAAACAAATATGAGCAAAATTGTGCCTTTATTGATACATTATTTGCATCATTGCTTCTTATACAGTAACAGACCTTCAAAGTTAAAGCTGGGTTTATTTCAGTACATGTACTTTTTAATTTGTTAGGCAAAAATTGTGCGGGCAAGTCAACTGCCACATATGATATAACTTAAAAACTTAATCAACGGAACTTATTTTGAACAAATTCTGTTGATAAAAACCTATCATGGTAACATAACCTGATGTTTTCAAGCTGTCTCTCAATCCGGGTGGTCTCTCAAGAGAAGGTCACTTGTGTCATAATAGGAATGCATCCAGTTTATTTTACTGCTATTTATATATGTACTGTACAGAACACTGTATGTACAGTAGTCCCTCCTTTAAGAGACCACCTGCTTTATGTAGCCACTTTTGACCAAACCTTAAGGGTGGTCTCTCAAAACGGGACCAACATCTCATTTATGTGTGTGTGAGGATTTGACACAAATATCCCACTAACATACCGGGGGGATTCTTATTCCGCAGCTGAAATTGGCTTTGGTTAATGTGGTCAGTGGCTTTTGCAATGCATAGCAAATCATGCCAAATAATCCCAAAACCACTAACTTTAAATCAGGCATGGCTGGTGTGCATGAGTTTTAAACTTATTCACTAATGCCACACTTAGAAAGATACACACACACACACACACACAGCATAATGGTATATATATATATATATATATATATATATATATATATATATATATATATATATATATATATACATACATTTATACCATTATGCTGCATCTGTAGTCTATCATGAACCACTGGTTTGTGTCTGAATTGCCTGGAAAGTTACCCTGCAGCTGGACTTGCCTGGCAATGCAAAAACCACTGACCTGGTCCTTACAAAATTACTGCAGTATAGAGAGTTTAACAACTTGATACATGTGTACATGTATACATCTAGGTACGTCCCAGACAAAAATGCATGAGGTGCAAGCCCTGACAAATATTTACACATGACTATCATAGTGGGCAGAAACCTGTCCATGAGATCGCATGTTTCCACATATAACTGAATAAATATTTAACAACATTTTGATTCTGTCTTCTATTACTGGTAACTGTACACTTAGAGTGCAACGTCATCCCCTGGCAATCTTTGCTTACATGAAGATTATCACAGCCACTCCTTTAACTCATTCCATAACAGTCCCTGATTTTTCCGTATATTAACCTGTATTTAATATGACAATTGCATATTTAAATTCTTCATGAAAAGAACTTTCGTTCAAGTAACATCATGCCTATAGTTTTAAGTCAGTGGTTCTGGCACTGCCTGGCAAGTCACGCTGCAGTTGCCACAAGGGCAGCTGCAGCATGACTTGCCAGGCAGTGCCAGAACCACTGACCAAGGCCTGTGACCATAATATGGAATGAGTCAATGTGCCTGATCTGTATGCCTTGTGTTTAATACTGTTTATGCTTAGACACAGTCACTATCATAATCTATATGCCTGAGCCATCATGGACCAACTGATAATGATTTCTGTAAACTTTATTGTTAGCAAACCAATAATATTATTAATATCTCATGTTGAGCAAGAATGACAGTGCTGATTAATTTGAAAATATAATCTGATTGAATTTTGGATCAGAATATATATGAATGTATACAATACATGTATGTATATGATACAGAACCTCTAAGTCTCCTGCCTCGGTGGGAGATCTGCTTTTTCACACTTCTTTACAAAGTCTCATGCTCTCCTGTTTTTTTTATGTCTCCCGCTTTTTGTAAAATTACGAAAAAGTAGCATTATTCCATCAGTGTCCACAAAATTATACAGAATTGTACTATTTTGCCATGTTGTTGTACTATACATGCGTGAATATGTCTATGATGGTGCCTACAATAGTTTAAAAAATGCAGGAAATGAAGGTGCAAATTTCAAATTTTTCCTGGGGGACATGCCCCCAGACCTCCTACCCCCACCCTCTCCCATGCTTCACACCTTCAGCGTTCACCCTCCTGCAGGAGGGAGATCTCCCACCAGCTTGGAGGCTCTGATGATGCATATATATGAATGTATACGATACATACATACATATGCATTATCTTGCCTGCAGAAGACCTGCCTATCACACTGTACATGTTAACTATCCTCACTAGCTGGCCCAGTCAATTAGTGATCGCTTGGCAACATTTATGTTTTTCATCAGTAGTGAGTCTATCAGGCTGTTTTAATGAAAGACTAAAGTCTAACTTAGGACTAAGACAAAAAGGGGCCTTGCATTGTATACTGGAACTTGCTTTATGATTACTTTCAGATATTCCCAGTGGTGACTCTCAATGGAGGAACTGTGGGCATAAATTTTGAATCATAAAAATTCTAGGCTTGGTCTGCTTCACAAAATGTTTATGAAACACAAAACGGATATATGCTGTTTTTCTGCAGATAAACAAA
>CAXHWN010000813.1:0-12000 GCA_964020975.1 Hermodice carunculata | reverse complement strand
AACATAAGAGTACTTATCAATACAATACGTTTTTGTGTCAGAAGAAAAATCAGATTTACTCTCGGATTGTACTTTGTCGATGATAATATTGGGAGTGTTAAAGTGTCCACTAATTCATACCTCATGCAATTCCTTGCACCAACAAGTCTTGATCCTGTTACAAAGATCTTATTTTGATTTCTTTTTAGATGTTCATGAGTTAATGCAGCTGGTTGAATAGATAAATTGTCAATGAAATATACTGGTAATTGTTTGTGAACTAATTTGTAATAGAATTTTAATTGCATGGTGAGTAAAAATATCCTTTAATTTTAACATTTTCATTTTTTTGTAAGTCGTTCTGTATGAGCAAGATAGGCCTAGTTACTCTGACTTATTATTCTTATCACTTTCTTTTGCAGGGAGGCAAGTCTGGACTTTTGTGTCCCCATGCGAAGATACCACAAATTAAGTGTTGCAGTAAAAGAGAATTGTATAAAGCAGCTGAAATATATTATGGAAGGTATCCTTTAAGGGGTCAGCCAAATATGTCAACATTTTCACATTAGTACACAGAGTACGCTTTTGCTTTTTGGGGGGTGAGGGGGCTGAGGGCCAGTGTACGTTTTTCTTAAATACATGGGAACGTTGATTTTTTTGCTCACCAAAATTTTTCAAACTTAAATATTTTTGGTGATATTTGCATAAGGAGCTTAACAAACATAAACATTAGATGCACAGGTTTTAGGGTCTGAACATGTGGCCAAACAATATATCTTTGAAATTTAAGTTTGAAAAATCAACATTTTGAAAGTACTAATTTCAAGGGGAGGGAGTCCTATGAAATAGTACTCTCTGTACTAATGTGAAAATGTTCATAATTTTGCCTGGTACCCAAGCTTGTACATGATACAAATTCTCTGAGATAACTCTGCAATTTTGTCTATATATGGGTTCCAATTGAGGTATGTGTTTAAGGTTATGCCTAGATAATTAAATTCATTAACACAATCAATTCTCCTGTTGTCTATTACAATTTCAGGAATTGATACAGATATTTCAGGATTAAAAAAGACCATAAACTATGTTCTCTCTGCATTTGAAGGTAGTTTCTTTAGTTTCATCAAGCTACTTATTTTCAGCAGTTCTTTGTTAATGTATGAGGGAACATTTTGAATACGATCACAGTTTTGGAATATTTGTAATGTACTTTGAAAAGTTGTGTCACATGCATATATTATGGGATGAAATATGTTTGATACACTGGACAGATCGTTGATATAAACTATGAATAACAGAAAGCCCAGGATCGATCTTTGGGCACCCCTGTCCTGATATGTCCTGTATACAGTAATATTTAAGTTTATTGATTAAAATTTCGTGATCAAGTGTGTCAAATGCTTTGGATAGATCAATTAAGACACATATTTGAGAATCCCTTTAATCAATATTGGTAAGGAATCTATGCAATAATTCTAAACATGCAAGTTCTGTTGTATGCAATTCCCTATAACCATACTGGTAATTGAAGTATAAATTATTTTCTTTAAAGTATTCATGAAGCTACTTGAATATAACTTTCTCAAAAACTTTTGAAAAGGTAAGTAGAATTACAGGTCTTTAATTTCCAAAAACCTTGCATCACCTTTTTATATAGTGGAGTTACTTTTGCAATTTTTCGCTCATAAGAAAAATTGCCTGTAACAAAGAATTGATTTATAATGACTGTCAATAACTTAGTGATTTTTTTGGGTTTTATTAATTTAAGTAATTTAGTTGAAACCCAATCATGACCACAGCTTTTTCCAGCATCATTTTCGGTTACAGGCTTAAATGAAAAATTGTATCTACTTGGTGCATTTCGGTAATCTTTAAAACTTGCATTTTGGAAATGTTTTATCCTTTGAGCCAGCTTAGGTCCTGATTCAGTGAAATGTTTTTTTAAAGCCATCTGCTACTTTTTGTCTGCACTTGTTTCTACATTGATTTTAAACGCCTCGGGGAAATTTGACTTAATATTTGTTTTGTTTAATACTTCCTTAATAGTTTTCCACGTATTCTTCAAATCACCTTTATATCTATTGAACTTTTTTGTGTTTGCGTCGATGGAACTTCGGTTTTGGAGAAGTTGGAAGTATGAATCGTGGATAGACGACGGACGTACGGACGGATGGCGGAGACGGATGACAGGCCAATAAACTCAGCCGACTTAATCAGCTGACAACACTGCATTTCATATGTTTTGGACCACTGCTGTCCAATTTAGATGATGCCATTCAATTTGAGACTTACCATCGTAAACCTGTGCCCAATCGTTGACCAGGGTGCCTACGTCAGTCAAAGCACGTTTGGCTCCGTGAAATCTAAAGTCAAGGCCTGCCAAAATAAAGATGTTCTTCGCAATATAGGGACCTTCTCAGGTATTGATAATCCCAAAATCTAAGTCAGATCTTTCTTTCTTTCTTTCTTTCTTTCTTTCTTTCTTTCTTTCTTTCTTTCTTTCTTTCTTTCTTTCTTTCTTTCTTTCTTTCTTTCTTTCTTTCTTTCTTTCTTTCTTTCTTTCTTTCTTTCTTTCTTTCTTTCTTTCTTTCTTTCTTTCTTTCTTTCTTTCTTTCTTACTGAAGCATCAAGGTTTCTATTTTGCAATTAGCTAATGTGGAGACAGTATCGTATGATGCATAAAATGTTCCAAGACCATTTGTTCCTGTATTCGTGCATAATAATGTGTCAAGTTAACAAAGAGTGAGCGAAGTTAAATCTTCACATATGATTTCGTAACTCTGATCCAAAGAAACGAAGACAGACTCGAAGATGAACATAAAAAATAATTGTTTGAAGAGTATGCCATATACGCGTATAAATGTCTGACTTTTTCAGTTCTGCAAAATAATAATTTTTGTTGTTGGGCCTATTTATATGCTAAATTTATATTGCCATGTTTACATGGGCAAAATAATAGTTCCCTGTATATAGATCTATACTGCAATATGGTCTTGGTTTATGCCTAGTAGTTCACCAGAATAAAGATAACAATGATAAGAACAACATCATATTTTAAAAAGCTAATTGAATTTAATATAATAGTGATGCATGATGATGATGATGATGATGATGATGATGATGATGATGATGATGATGATGATGATGACGAAATATTAATTTTAAGTGTAGAATGTCCGTCATCAGTACACGCGTTTATTTAGGCCTATTGCCAGAGCATAGCGGGTCACTCTTTCGAAAGAAACACGTATATCATAAGATGTCCGAAACCTTACCTTGAACCACAAGGACCGAGCACAAGACTAGCGCAAGCTTCATGTTTACCTTGAGCCACAAGGACCGAGCATAAAACTAGTGGAAGCTTCATCCTTACCTCGAACCACAAGGACCGAGCACAAGACTAGTATAGGTCTTGGACCAGTAACCCCTCAAGGTCGGGTCAACTGATCCACAACTTTTGATCGAGTGCTGAATACTGTTGCTGTGTCTTTTGGATGTTAATATCACAGGAGCAGAGCATCCCAAATTAAGTCCCATCATCATTTTGGATAGGAAAATACTTATCAACTGTGAGTTTTAGAAAGGCACTGCTACTCTAGAAATATTTTAAATCATGTGATAACTTTGTGTATTTTTGGAGACATATTTGGCGCGGAACGGTCAATCATGGAGGTAAGGTACACAAATGCACCTGTAAAAAAAAATCTAATCACATGACCCCCCATTTTCTTGATTTTAACTTGTTGCTACCAGTATAAACTTGAAGCAGAATGCCAATGAAGTTGCAGTTTTACGTTTCAAATAGGAGAAATCAGCCAGCGAATGTCGCTATTTTAACATGTAAATGCATTAGGCCCAGGTTACTGGTCCAAGACCTGAAAGATTCATCCCTACCTTGAACCACAAGGACCGAGCACAAGATTAGTGCAAGCTTCATCCTTACCTTGAACCACAAGGACCGAGCACAAGACTAGTGCAAGCTTCATGGCCACCCTGGGAAAAAGGTAAAATTACATTGAGGCTTTGGCTATCCAGATCATAAAACATGAGGGTGAAGGGTGTTTTAGCAATTATTTATATGCTTTTACAGGAAGTTGACTCTTTATTTTACGACCTACGGCAGGATAATATATTTTTTGTACTTAGACTAAGTTAGTCTCAGGGGACATTAAAAAGATATAGGCCTAGACATATTCAACAGTGCGGGCAAGGGGGAGGGGAGAGGAACCGAAGTGCACACTTTTATGGCACTCTATATCTTCTTAATTTATTATCCCCTATGGAGTTGTTTAATTTGGATGTAAATTTAACCCTTTTTTCTATTTAGAACAATGCTTAGCCAAATTGTGGTAATGTTGAAATGTATACTTCACGTTTTTTCGAAATATTTGTGTTTACCTGTGCATTTGACAAGGCACACACGCCTTTACCATAATATCCCGATACTATTTCACAGCAGTGGAAGGCACACTACTGGTACGGTTTTGTGAGGATCTTGTCCTATAGGTTTTAATATTAAAATCTCGAGCAGCATATCCTCAAATATCCTCCTCAAACCGATAGTCATGACGTCACACATGTCAGTCAATATCCACCTATAGGAAATATTCATATTAACTGGGATCGTTTGCTGCCACCTAGGCTGTAGCAAGGAACTTGACAGGAAGGAGGGCAGATTCGTGCATACCAGGGAAAACAAAAAGAGCTTCTATGATAAAAGTAACAACTCAAGAGAACTCGTTAATTTTAGAAACACACAAGATGCTAAAATTATGCAGAAGCTTTCATCTGTTCAGTAGAAAGGGTGTTATTTCTGGATGATTATGTAACATAACTTTTACAAATACCCTCACTATGGCGGAGTTCTGCTGCCTCTGAGGGGACCAGAGCAGGCCTGAAGGAAATAGTTAAAAATGAATACTTCCTATTAACACCTTAATGAATACCTATCTTGAACACCTGTTAATCAAAATGTGTCAACCCATCAAGGCAATATGCGTAGGGAATATACCAGATGTAAATTATAAACTGACCACATGGGCAAGCACACTTTACTTATTTTAATTCGGACATTAAATATGGTGTTAATTCGGATGCGAATTTTGAACACACACTTGAAGCATGTAACGCAAACATACAAAGATCAATTGAAATGAAAAAATAACACCCTATACTTACCCACTTTAAGATAAGCTCGCTTGGAGATTCGTTCGCACTGGCTCAGGTGAATTTCTCTCAATGAGAAATCAAAGACAAGGTCTTCTTGTTTTATACAGAATTAGTTGAATGTTTATAGATTTATTAATCTATTGAGAGCGCATTTTTATGTGTTGTGATATAGTTTTCATTTATTGTTAAACACCATTGAACTTGCTTTGGCTTAAGCTGGGATTTGAGGTTTTTGTGTTGGAGATAGCAATCGGAATTTTTACGAGTCATGTGCTAAATGGACTGAAAAGTTAAGGTGCTATTGTTATAATAATTTGTTTCTGTTTTGAAAAATAATGATAATATTCATTGGCACGTGCTGTGATTGCTTGTGGACCATAATTACATGAACAAAGTATGGTAACGTATTTTGTTTCCCACACTCTCTGACATCAGCAATACAAATATGCCAAAACCTTTCTTCCCCTTAATGCGGTTAGTGCTTTGGGTGAGAAACCAAAACTAAAGGGGCGTTCATTATTTATGGGGGGGGGGGGGGGTGGAGGAGCTCGGGATGTTGGGACAGGGTATCAGTACCTCCCCCCATAAAAACACAAGAATATGTGCCACCTCCTCAGCAAGTCTGTAGAATTTTGTGACACCCCCCCCCCATCCATTGAGCCACCCCCCCCCAAGCAAGTCCGCACCATTTGTGACCCCCCCCCCCCCATTATATACATTCAGGATTTCAGAACTACTCAATGGATATACAGAAATGAATTTGTAGTTCCTTTGAACTTTAGATACCTGCATGAACTCAATGTCCAACCTTGGCATGTAGGTACCATATATAAACATTTTAAAAGTATATATAGTGACAAAAAAATTTAAAATCCCAGGTTCTCCAGAATGTAAACGACCCTAATAGGTATATATGTGGCTTCATTCTACAAGATCCCTTTAATAACATAACAGTGTTCTCCTCCTTTCTTTGGCAGCCATCCCTCCAACAAGACCACATATATGGACCCAGAAAATTGATATAATAGTAACCGCATGACCAGTGTAATTCCTTGGGCCTCAGAGCTTGTTGAGTTCATTTCAAAAACTGGCGTAACAAATGGCGACTGAAAGTAAATATTAGAACAACCAAGGTTATTCATTTTCGGAAGAAGGATAAAAAGTCACAGATTTTCAATTTACGTTTCATGATCACTTTATCGAAAAAGTTCAAAAGTATAAATATCTAGGTGTGTATTTGGATGAAAATTTAAATTTTGAAACGACTGTAAATTTCTTATCAGAGGCGTGAGGACGAGCTTTGGGAGAAGGATAATTAATAAACATTTAATTCTTTACCCCTTAAATCGGCCAAAACCGGCTGATGGTAAAATGTCGTCTGCTTCAGTGTTTTGAACTAATTTCAACAGTAGTGAAAAACAATTTTGACTGAGAATTGTAAATGAGCGCTATCAAGATCACATGCCCCAGGTCAACAACTTTCCTTGGCATGAGATGGGCACAACTCATGCTAAGGAAAGTTGTTGACTCAAGTGTCAATTCAAGTGGGGTTGGCGGTGGACACTAGGCACGTATTTCTTCCTTTACGCCAGAGAGACAACGGAAGAGCAACATAAACTATATGCGGCATTATGAACCGAATCTCAGTCCATGTCGGTATCGGAATTGGTTACGAGGACCAAATTCGATATACTGGACTTTATTGATGTTCACATTTTAGGCGAGTTTTTTTTTTTTCAGAACACTTAGGCTGTCTACATTGAGCCGTAATATTTACAGCTAACGGTCTGACAAGTAACGGTAAATGTAAATGGGGGGGGGGGGGGGGTTCGGTCTAACACCAACTTATCTTCATATATACACTCTGAACGGAAAATTAGCAGCTACTTTCATTTTATTACTACTACTACTACTACGGAAAGGTTCTTCTTTATCGATGATGAGGAATTGCTGCATTATAATGTTATAATGTGTGCATTTTTCATTCATTTATTTTCATGAAACATTCTTAGAATATATATATACCAATATATATACACCAATCCTTTAATCTACTCGTTACTTTTGACCGTTACGTAAAACACTTGCTCCACCCAAATCCTTCGCTCGTCGTTGAACCTGAGACCAGTACATCACAAACAGCAAGCGATCCACCTTCTTTATAACATTGAAAATCTGAAATGACATTTTATAGTCTGCATGTTGTCTCTGTTTGTTTTCCTTGTAAGTTTCACACACCAATGGTAAAATCTGTAAATGATATTTTGTTATAATAATATTATACATCTTTATTCGTATACTACAATAAGCACACATAACTCATCATTATAAGGTGTTAACTCATTCCATACCAGTCCCTGATTTTCCGTATATTCATCTAGATTTAAGACAATTGCATATTTAAATTCTTCATGAATAAAGCTTTCATTCAAGTACTAACATGCCTATAGCTAAAGTTACTGGTTCTGGCACTGCTTGGCAAGTCATGCTGCAGCTGCCGCAAGGGCAGCTGCAGCATGACTTGCCAGGCAGTGCCAGAACCACTAACCAAGGCCTGTGACCATGGTATGGAATGAGTTAAGAGAGGAAGAAAAACAATCAAAACAAACTGTTCATTATATTATGACAAAGTGATTTTGTTGTAGCTGGTCAGGATATGCAAAGATAATTTATGAAAATACTGCAGTCAGTGGGCGATAATTGACTGACCAGACCCCTATCTCTTAGTTGGCATAGTTCACGTATCATACACGCAGTTTGACTTCTACCAGTATGTGCTGCCGGCGTTTCGTACAAACTCCCAATTAAATCATGTAAGCGATACATGTGAAATTTTTAATTTGGGGATACCATGTTTAGATAAAATATAATTCAATGAGTCGGCTATTGCAAACGGCTACCACCATATGCAATTTTGGCCAAAAGATTAACGACATCATTTTTGTTATGGTAAGTGTCCATCTAAAGATTTATTTCATAATGGACCTTCAGCTTGTGCTCCTAAATGAATGTTGAACAGGAGCACATAACAGTGTCGTCCTCAGAACTCTTTTATTTATGACCAACAAATGGTATAATACATAAATACTGATACAACAAAAAACTGTCTAAGTTGGTCAAGGGAGACTCTTGCTACGACATTATGCATGTTGCTATCGCAAGAGCCACCCTTGTAATAAGAATTGTGGTTATGAACATGATAATTTTTTAAGACATGTGTTATACATCAGGATGACTAATAAATTCTTGCAACTATCTTAAAATGCTATGGTGTACAAAAACGTTTAGTTTAACTATTTTTTTTGACTAATGCAACAATCATACAGAGTGCATTCATGGTTGTATTTGTTCAAAAAAAGTTTTCACATAGTTTGAAAAACCTTTTAGGCTATGAGAATAGATTTTATTTAATATGTTGTCATCAGTCGAGTTTATGAGTTTTGGAATATCAAAAATTAGACTTCCATGCGCAAATTTGTTATCAACTTGATTAATAGATAACCCAACGTTTCTTATACTTCTAGTATCGTGATTACGTATGTGTCTATTATATGGTAATGAAAGCAGTCTTGTCGGAAGTTTCTCATGCAGAAATTTGTAATAAAATTTAAGTTTGGCTAAAGTAAACAAATCTTCTAACTTCAATAATTTCAAACATTTTAAAATTGGTTCACCATGTGCATTATAATTGCTACAAGAAATACAACGCACTGCCTTCTTCTGAAGCTTTGTTATTTTATTATGTTTGAATCCCCAGGTAAGTATGCCACAATTTTTACGAGGTAATATCAAAGAATTGTATAAGGTAATTTTGTATTTAAGGGAACAAAATGCTTGAACTTATTAATGATACCAATAGTTCTTGATATTTTGGAACTTATTTTAGCAATAGGATTATTCCAAGCAAGTTTCTCATCTAAAGTAAGTCCCAAGAGGTTGAAGTTATCTACATGCTCAATTAAGATACTATTTATTAAAATTTCAGGTACATTGAAAGATTAATTAGGTTGATGAAAAATGATAAATTTTGATTTATGAACATTTAGAGAGGGCTCATTAACCTTAAGCCATTCACTTAGGAGATTTAATTCTTTGTTTATAGTAATGCAGCAATTTTGATCCTTTGGACTTGTTTAAGTATAAAGAGTAGTATCATCAGCATACATTATATATTTAAATAGTTCACTAGCATTTGACAGATCATTTATGTATATAATTAACAGAAGTGGGCCAAGAATAGAGCCCTGTGGGACCCCAGTTGATATAAAATAGTATCAGAGATGGTACCATCTATGTCTGCATTAAGAGATTCCTCTTAATCTATTCTCCTGTAATGTCTTGATAGAAATCAGACTCATTTGAAATATTGGGATTTTTGTCGTGTTAGACCCAGAACATTACAGCGTGTTTCAAACATTTTATGACTTGCATGACATTTCTATTAAAGCCTCTGCCTATTCAGATTATAATATGAAAAACAAAGTGAAGAAGTTTTGTTATTATCATTGTCTTTATTATATTGTAAATTTTATTTCTAAAACTGTCCATTTGCAAATATATGAAAATAAATTGACCATTATTTATATAACATATGGAAAGATAGACGGATGGACAGAAAAGTCCGATATCCAGGTCAAATATCCGTATTAAATTCTGAAATTATGGCCTGTAGAGCCAATACTTGTACGTCGCAGAATTCAAACGATAAACGTAAGGAAAACATAAGACAAACTGAGAGAGAGAGAGAGAGAGAGAGAGAGAGAGAGAGAGAGAGAGAGAGACGCACCGACAAAACCATAATGATAAATGTCGTTACGATCCATAACAGTTACTGTAACCATCAGGAATCAGGAATCTTTTTATTCAAATCAGAATACATACATTGCATCAAGATACAGAAATAGTCAAATTATACATAAACATATTTGAGATATATCACAATATACATATACTGATTTGGGAGACTCGTGTTAAGGTCATATAATGACCGCTATCACACAAGCCACCCACATTTTAATTTCTCTTAATTTATCTTTATGCAGATAATTTTCATTGAAAGTCTATATCAGCTGATGGAATATATATTATCATTTAAATTTTTGAAAGAACATGCTATTTGTGTGTTTAAATCACTCCGCTTTTTAAAAAATCACCTTACAGAATTACAAATGTAACAATTTGGTACATGACATTCATTTTCATATTTTTCAAGATAATAAATTTTTATATAGTTTGAAAACCCTTGGATACTGTGTGTACTAACCTTATCTTTAATCATATCTGGTGTGTCATTTAGATTATGAATCAATTGATGCCTTATACAATGATCCACATAGATACGAGAAGTTGTAGTAATAAATATGTTGCCCCTTCCTCTTGTGTTATAATCATGTATACTTGAGTTTTGAAAAAGTGGAAAGTTTCTAAAATACAGTGGCAATGTCTCGTTTTTTAATTTGTAATGAAATTTTAGGAGCTGTAGTTTATATATGTCTTGAAGTTTTAGTAACTTCAAGCCTTTAAATATTGGTTCTGAATGGGCATAAAAATCAGCCTTATTTATGATACGCACTGCTCGTTTTTGAATAGAGAAAAGTCTATCTACTTTGTATCCCCATGCAAGAAGACAATAATCAAAATGTGGAAGTATGAATGAGTTATATAGTATTAAGAGGACTTTGATTGAAAGGAAACTTTTTAGCTTGTTTAAAATGCCTACTTTCTGGGAGATTTTGGTAGAAATCTTCTGCATGTGTTTATCCCAATTCATGTTTTTATCTAATGTTAAACCCAAGAAATTAAATTCATCCACACAGTCAATTTTTTCATTATTTATTTCAAGAGAAGGAATAGAAACTTTCTTTAAAGGCTTATAGAATAACATAAATTTTGTTTTCGTTATATTCAGAGATTACTTGTTTACCTTCAACCATGTACTTACTCTATCAAGCTCTACATTAATGCTTTGAGAAAAATCACTGTTTTGATCTTGTTTTTTCAGTAAATTTATAGTACTACATAGTGTGGTATCGTCAGCATATATAATAAATTTAAATAAATTTGATGCCACTGTTATATCATTTATGTAAATTATGAACAAAAGTGGACCTAAGATTGAACCTTGGGGTACCCTGTCGTTATATCTAATAAGCGAGACTGCACATCATCAATCCTCACAAATTGTTTCCTATTAAATAGATAACTTTCAAACAATTTCAGACTTGTGTCCTTTATTCCATAATAGTGTAGTTTTTGTAATAGGATTTTATGGTCTAAGGTATCAAATGCCTTCGATAAATCCATGTATATGTTTATAGGTACGTCTCCTTTGTCCGTTTCATTTAATATTCTGTCAATAAGTTCGTATGACGCTAGTTCAGTCGAGTAGCATTCTCTAAAACCATATTGACTTGGATAATAGAGTTTATTTGTTTTGAAATAGTGATGAGTCTGCTCGAAAATGACCCGTTCAAATATTTTTGAAATCGCCGGAAGAACAGAAATAGGCCTATAATTTTCAAAGACTTTAGTATCATTCTTTTTATGAATAGGTATGACTTTAGCAATTTTCAGTAAGTCTGGAAAGATTCCTGTTCTTATCATTTGGTTTATTGTGATTGTTATTGCTTTATATGTTTCTATTTTTATAAACTTTAATAAATTAACTGATAAATTGTCATGACCACAACTGTTTTTAGGTTTAAGATAATTTATTATACTTAGTATCTTTTCATCTGTCACACTTGTAAACCGAAGTTTGTTTTGAGTTGGATTTGTTAGGTATTCCACAAAGTTTTTATTATTAGGTACATTAATTTTTGAAGCTAATTTGGGTCCTATCTTTATAAAGTA
>CAXHWN010000812.1:0-14187 GCA_964020975.1 Hermodice carunculata | reverse complement strand
CTCGCTTTTTGCGCTGCACGAGATGATGCAACTGAACACACATATGATGATTTTGAGCCTAAACGGCATATTGATCTTTACGACTCTCCTAAATGTACCGCAACTAAGATGCTACAATTCATTTCTCAGATTATATTCTAAAACATATTTTTAAGAAATGCTGTTTTTGAAGATCAGACTTTTTCAGTGTTTACACCTTGTGATCTTTGACCTTAAATTTCAACCCCGTGTGACACTCCATTGGCTGTAAACGTTTGATATGCTAATCAAGAGATCATCCAGAGGTATATTCCATTAAAACGCTACTGTCGTTATTTGAGGTTGGGTCCCATTTTTGTCTTAAGTGTACTGGACTAATGTCAGTAAGGCAAAGCTGACCAGACGTATGTGGCATAAACAAAGCAGATTCGTCGACTGGCGGGAAAGTACATAAAAATACTATTTAAGAGACTCAACACGTTGCCAACATTTTTCTCTCTCATTTTGCACAAAACAAATTTGAAGCTTGTATTTCAAAAGTTGATGTTTTGTAGGTAACATATAACATGGAAGTTGCAAAGATTTTTTTTACGTTTACATAAACATACATGCCTTGTATCCTGAAGCGGTACAGTAGTAATCAGTTACATCACAGAAAGATCCCTATACCAACGTTGTGTATGTGTGTGTGTGTGTGTGTGTGCGTGCGGCACTTACAGTTAGATGAATAATAAGGTATCACACATGTGTCTTTATTTCCGTGAATAATCTTATTGCATGATTTGTACAAACTTCGTTCACAAGGCAAGAAGAGAAACAAACAAAGAGCCTCTGATATTACAACCCACATACTAAAGCCTAGGCGGGAATAATTGAAAAAAATAGTCTGTGCCCCACGCAAAGCTCAATATCTGGAACATGATAGCCGTTTTCCTCGTTGTTCTACACACCATGCCTATAAAGTGAAATCGAAAGCTAAACTGAAATATTGGTAAAATCCGGTGCTTTGTAATGTAGTGAGAACGGCTATTCCTGTCTCTGTGACGCCCTACTTATCAAGTATAAACAGACCTGGTGACGTTCTCTGTCGCTTTGTACTTCTGTGCCTTTCATAGTATATAATGTATGGGTAAATTAGACACTGAATGTTGTATGAACAGAGATATGGGTTGCAGCTTTTGCTGAACGCATCTCAGGGTGGGCCTGGATTTTTTAGCACGATCATAAAAATCAATTTTTTTCACTTTTTACGAAAATATAAATTTATATATTGCGATATGTTTCGACTGTCCGGGACGGAAAGCCAACAAAGCCTTCAATGGCATTTTGTCATTGACCCCCTCCCGCAAAACCCATCCTTAATGTATATATATATATATATATATATATATATATATATATATATATATATATATATATATATATATATATATATATATATATATATATATATATATATATATGATATGAGGATTTATGAAATAACATTAACGGTTAAATGTCGGGTGCAATATTTATCATGCAATTGGTGCATTCGCTGAACGCATTGCCATACCCAAGGGAGTGCATTTATTTTACAACCAAACTGCGGACATGAGGTAGGGTGCTAGCTTTTTGGCGTTTCCCTCGAGTGGTTTTCTCACATAGAAGTGCAACCTCAATGTAAGGATCTCCAAACACTTTCTTGAATTCAAGGTTAAGGGTCTTTGCTTTTCTGTAGCGAATTTGCCGTACACTTGAAAATGGTACCTTTATGAAGTCTAAATGTTTTGATGCTGCCTGGAAATTATAGAAAGATTTCGTTGGTTGCATTTGGGTGACTTTGAATGGCTTCTTCTTGTTTACTTGAATCATCTGGCGGACTAGGCTCAAGGGACTGCATATTTCTGCTGCACGGAATGCCCGTTCAATTTGGCTGTGGATATTATCCAGTTTTTGTATTGTCGAATACCCAGGTTGATAATATTTCTGCTCAATTACACTAAGTGTCGGCTGAGCTTGAAGAAAATCCATCAATGTCATGCTCATTGCGCATTTACGGTTTGGGGGGACACATGAATCTGACCATAGAATAATATGATCAGTAGAAGGGTGTGTTTCCACAACTTTCTTCAAAATTGTAACCAATGCGCAAGCAATATCATGACATCCTTTACCGGACTGGGCTTCATTCCAGATGGAGCAGTATGCCTGCTTGTCAGCAGAGCAATGCGCTGTTAAATTATAAACGTTGGGTTTCCTTTTGTAGAAAAAATTGGAAACATTAGCTTTTGGTAAGCTGAAAACGTTTTCTAGGTCGAAACACACCAACAGTATCTGGCTATCACAGTCTTTGTCGCGTTTTTCCTTGGTGGCAAGCTAACCTGCCACATGAGACTCGTACTTGACCTTCGCATCTCCAGTCAGATCACTAGTGGTCTTTTATCTTAAATTCTTCACACAGATCGCAGCGGTCTTTCTTTTTTTTTTTGTTTTTGTTTCTGGGATTCAATGTTAAACTCTGTATTAAAAATTTGTCTATACAGATGTTCTTTTACCTTTTCCTGTTAATGTAAATCGCAGTGATCACAATACATATTGTACATTTTCGAAATGGAGAGATTTCCATCAAGATATTCTTTTTTTTGGTTTGCGCCCGCCAGTAATGTGACTCTATTCTGGGGAATGCTTTGATGTCATCTCTAACAGCTTGTTTCAAATCATCTGCAACTTTCTTTTTCGCATGTCTTACTCTATTTTCACCTGATTTGGCCATGCCTGTAGCACGGTTCTTCCGAGCCTTGTGGAAATACTCCACTCTTTTCTGAGAAATATCTAATGTCTGTAGATAGTAATCTTTTCATAGACGAATTTTTTTATTGTACACAAATAAATGATATTTGAAATAGTATTTTTTTTCTAGAATTTGCACTCTTTTTCCGTGTTCTCTTGTTGTGTGCAAAAGTAGTTGTAAGTTTTAGAATAAAACTGGGCCTTTTCGCCTGCAGACAAGGTACAAAATTTCTAAATGTTTCCTCCCGTTCCTTTTCCGATATGTTTATGCAACATTGGAATCTGCATTTTGTGCAGTCTTTTTTGACTTAATTTCTCTTGAAGGTTTTTCTCTGCCCTTGGTATCTGTATAGGTTTGGCCCTGTTTTCTCCGTCGTTTGCGCTTATTTGCCTTCCCTTTATGTGGTGTACGCGTACGTTTGCGACTTTTTCTGGGAGTTCCTTGTTCGCTCTGATTATCTTCTATACGAACAGATTCCACTGAAACATTAGCGTCTTCGCTTTGATTCATTGTCTGTGAATCATGTGGATCTATCTCAATATGTTCATTTAAAGGGTCCTGTCCCATATCTTCTCTACAACGTGCCATATTCATGCTTGTAGCTATTTAATACTTATCTGATTCATCTGAGCTGTAGTCACTAAAAGCTACAGTAGATAGTTCATCTATGTTAGCGACTTGTATTCTGTATAGGGCACCCATTTGAGTGTTTTGTGTGATCACAAACATGAGCGAAAGTTCAAATTCGAAGAAAATGTGTGGCATTACGAGCTTATCGCGTAACTCCGGATTATCCTGCAACTTATGTACAAGCCACCAAACTTCAATCATTAGTTTGCACAAGTCTCCATCATCGTCTGATGTAAAATTATCGTTCAAAATATGGTCCTCTACAAAATTAGGAATTACATTGTTTGTCAGATGGCAGGAGTTGTCCTTTAACAAATCTATGAAATTATCATGTAAGACATCCTTTGTTTGTCGAAAGACTTAGTTGTCTTGCATGTAACAGTGTAACAGGACACTACATGTATCAATAAAGTCTGTGTTCCAAATTGGCCACGCTGTATACCAGCCCAAACCTGTAAAAAACAGTCATGGCATTAATTAGTAAGCATAAGTTAACCATCAATTAATCCACATATACATATTAATGTACTTTGTTCTATCTCCATTATAAATCAAATGTTTAACTTGTGAAACCGAAACTCATATTTCGGAAATGTACTTTGTTCTATCTCCATTATAAATCTAATGTTAAACTTGTGAAACTGTAACTCGTATTTTCGGAAATTTTGTTCTGTAACTCGTATTTTCGGAAGTTTTGTTCTGTGCCCACGTACTACAGTTTGCGGTATTTTTTACGGCATTAGCGCTATACAGAATGATATATATGAATATTCTAGCACTGTAATTTAGGGTAAACATTATAGCGAGCGTCAGCGAGCTCTTACCATAAATACGTGTGAACGTGGGATATAACAGAACGGTAAATTATCCAATCAGAAGAGTACTCTATCCAACGCAGTTGATTTTCTTCGTCACGTCCTACTGCGCACGCGCAACTGGGCGCGGCCATTGCGTTCTTTAGGCACCACGGGTAAATTTTGCAGTTTTATTTACACCAAAGTCTCACACTTACCGGCCTTTATGGAAAATCATGTCAATAATTCATAACTGGGCTTCAGAAAACGTTGTCGGCAGAGTGTAATGAATGATAATGATTCACCGACTTGCATCGTTACACCTCGATGGAACGTGGACCCGGCAAACACGCTTCTGGGGCTGGAAGTGGATTTCCGCTGAATAGAAAAACTTGACAGGTGTGAGGGTAACCCAAGTAATCATCCCAGCGTATGCAGTATTTGTTGCGCATGTTGCGTCTCACCTTGTAACTAATATGAATGGGTGTAACCCAGAAAGGGGAGCGAAGCGCAAGTTTGAATTGAATTTGATGTTTTATTTTATTTTTAATGGGACTCAATGAGCGGTCTGATGAATAAGTTTGTTTACATTGCATTCTCCCTAACTTTTGTGTAGGTTTTTCACTTTTTCTTTTTACATACATCATTCCGGACTTGTTTTAATAATCGACTTCAATTTGGGTGCTCAATAAAAGAACTTTTACCTTAAATTTAGGGCTCTGCCTCTGCCTTTTTTTGTCCGCAATCGTGCAACCCGGTCTGAACGGTGGCGCCGCAGTGTGAGAGTCTGAAGCAAATTGTCGTCTGCTGCGCTGCCAATAATTTGTAAATAGTGACGCAATCTTCATAGGCGGAGACTCGCTACGTGACGTCACGCTTTATTGTGTGCGGCATGGAAGCACGGACATGCGATAACTCACACAGTGCCAAGTTTGTAATTTATGGTGCATAGAAAATAAATCAATGCATTCAATTTGATTAAGTAATTTGTACACCCCTGATTTTTGTTACCCAATGCACAGAGAGTTTAAATTTAAACAGTTTATTCCTATTTAATTCAACCAATCCCCATGAACCATGGACGGCGGCCCTGTTTGAGTGACTTTGGCTTCTAACCAATGGGGACCGATTATTATCTGATTCTGCTGAAGAAAGCCAGTTTACCCATTGGCTTCCGGTCATGGTAAAAAAAATCGAGCTGAACAACATGTCGATCGTGGTGGGTCCCATTGCCGTAGAGGGAGCTTCGCTCCCTATTATCTGCACACTGTGCTGTCACCAGGTTGCTTCTCGGGACCTTCCAGATCGCAATTTCCACTAAGTTCTAGTCACACTTATGCCCCCAGGGGCCCCCAAAACGCCATGTTGCCAAAGCCTGCTCCGATATTGATGTTGTCACGCGACAATCCAACAATCATTCTCCGTACGCACTACGTCTCTGCCACAGGATACGGCACTAGTGCAATGGCGATATAAAAATATTGCGAACAATACTTAAATTGGTGAAACAGCGTCTAACAAAAAGAAAGGTTATACGGCAGATAATTTCGTTTATTTGTTCAAGGTAGTATGGCCTCGCCACTCTGCACTGGTTTAGTAAATGGCCGCTAGAGGGACCTAATGACCAGGTGTTATGTACTGCCTGATCCACCGACGTTATGGTTGATACTTTGTAATGCTGACGCTCGCATCTTAGGCTATGCCTACAACATATTACAGATTAAACAACAGGTGAGAAGGAATGGATCAAACGTATAAAGCATATACGGGTCTGTATTGCAAAACGTTATCATGACTTGCATGAGCGATAATTAGGACTTTTGCTCTATGCATCATCCATTCGTGCAACTACTTCACTACTTTGCATTTTTGAACGAAGCCAGGGGGGCTTCAATTATCGATTAAAACATTCAGTAACCAATGTTAGCTCATAGATTATACAACTAACCTTCTGACAAGGGTACCTACTCATCAAGGCAGCTTTGAATTTCCAAACTCGTGCTCTCCTGCTCAACCATGAGGACGTGGCACGTGACCGAAACACAGCACGCTCATTGGCAGTGGGCATATATCATTGTAATATTTAATTGTGTACGTCTGAGGCTCATAGGACATTTAATTTTCTCGATTAACGCAGACTTAGATTATCATCGAAGTATACAAGTATAGTATGGAGATAGGACAAGCAATGCATTACACGTTTTTAAGTTACTTTCATTTACTTGAAAACTCGGGATAGAACAGTCTAATTCTCAGGTAGCGATGTGCCATTAAATCTGTCGTTTTAGAACGGAATTCATTTTCGCACCTCCGACACCGTGGTACGACAGTCATGGGAACATTGGAAACAAATTCACAGACACGTGGTCTTATTGCTGTTGTGATTTTCCACAACAAGTTGTTCGGCATGATCGATTTACTATTTGCGAGTGTTTTTTTTTTTTGATCTGTCTGTCGCAAAGCCTAGAAAGCTCGGTAAAGGGTCCGTTGGCAATCGGTGCCATTTGCAATGAATAAAACGGGATGTTTTCAAATGTGTTATCTTTCTGTCGACAATATTTGGTGAAGTTTACCAATGTAGGCGGAATAGCAATATGGACATTTTATCGCATTTATTGGCAATATGACAGCAACGTGTTGTCAGCAGATACTTAATGACATACAAAGACACTAAAAATGTACTCAATATGCCGCAAATGGCACGAGCAAAATCGGATTGTTCCTGAGGCCTGGATACAAGACCAATTCAAATCTATTGCTCTCTGACCCGTAAGAAATATCCAAGCATAAAACCAAATCAAGTATATCTAATGAATTTCATCGAGCCCTTGCTGGAAACCTATTTGACGGGGTCTTGCTGCATGGTAACTATATCGATGTTCAATTTCGAACTGTATGAAAGCTTTTCCTTTGAAAAAGTTATTCCAAGTTCAAATTAAATCGATATGGGCTAACTAGTATTCTCTCCACAGTTTGACACGGACAGCTGTACTTCTGTGTAATATATAAATAATTATATATATATATGGGTTATATCTGTGTTTTGACTAAAATGGCTATATAATACGGGTAACGATGACAGGAATTCTGTTCAGAATTAACTCGACACTGTACGCAGGCGCACGTGATGTTCATGCCTGCTAGATGCGAAATACACAGCTATCGCTGTTGATCGAGTGAATGAATGAATGAATGAATGAATGAATGAATGAATGAATGAATGAATGAATAAATAAATAAATAAATAAATAAATAAATAAATAAATACAGGAAGTAAAAAAATAGGCAAGTATTTAGGTCAGCAAAAATACAGAACACGATCAAAAATACCTGGATTCATCCTATAAACTTTGTGTTTTGCACAGCTTCCATCGTTATGTCTGCCGTAACGCGGGGAGGATTGTATGGTGGCTGAATCTTGTACCTCTTGCAATTCCCAAAATTGCTTGCAAGAAAATGTATGTTTATCTATTTGTTATTGTGATTGGTTGTTTGTGTACTTATTTATATATCCATTTGTTTGCTATTAAGAAGTAGCTTACAACTTAAGAAAAAAAATGGTGTTAGCATCCACAGGTCAACAGCATCCATCTGCATTGGTTGCAAGCGAAATTTGTCTATGGAAACTGTTGATTTTGCTTAATCTGTCCAAGAGAGGTTAACTTTGGCTTCCTTCTGCTGCGTGTGCGAACAAATCAAGTGTCTGTAATTTGTGCGTTCACAATTAAATGTGATCCCGAAAAGAACATAGTTCATCATAACCGATTAATTCCGCGCCTATGCTTGAAGAAAGTAGGTCTGTGCAAATGTTTTACACCGCTTCGTTTCAGCTTCTTTCTCATCAGTTAGTTTGTAATGAACAAGAGCTTTGTGTTTGCTCTAAGCGCTTACAAACATTTAATTGTAGTTGGTCTTGCTTTTTACCATGCAAAGGGGAGCCATTATGGCAGTCGTATCAGAATGCCAATATTTTTTTTCATTCAAAACATATGATTGGCCAGTCTGGCAGTCACAAATGACAAAATGAAATGGAAGTTTGACGTAGCTGTTTTTTTTTTTTTAATATGATAAATTGAATACAAATTAAGAAGTTGAATGTGGCTTTCAGTATACAAAATAAGTTTATTTGATGTGTCATTGTATGCTCTTTCACTTGACATGGTTGAAATAATACATGTACTTGTTTCTGGGAAATGCTGTAAGGTATCGATGCACGTCTCTATTTTCTCTTATAAAGCGATGTGCATTAACAAAATTAATACCCGGCAAATTATAGTTATGAGTTGCTTCTCAACAATATATATTCATATCCTGTTCGGCAACTTTGAGATGCTAGTATAATCGAATTTCCGCCCTTTTTATAGTTTTAATTCGATCGCATTTGTTTCAGCATACACTTGTTCAGTTTATATCATGGAGTGTGTTGACTGAACATATGTCAAATCTTTATCAATTACATGCAACTCTCTACCCAGGCGGAGAGACGTCAGGAGTAGATTGCTGTTATTATTAATCACTTTGTTAAGGTCAAATGCAGAACATCTATTACGCCAATACTTAAAAATGCGTTGTTAAAACCCAGTATGCCGGGAGCCTTGGCCATTAACACCCAAAGACTAAGATATCGTGCTTAATGTATTAATTTTATGACTGCTAATCTTACCATACCACACGTCAAGGTCTCTGCGTAAAACATAGAGTTTGAAATGGCTGATATTTAGCCCGTTTATTGAATCTGAACCTCAAGCAGCCTCGTTAACCAAATCTCTGTATGTGCATACCGGACAGGAAACGCAATTTACAGAAACATGAATGACAACATGCATAAGGTTACTCAGGCAACAATGCAAGCAACGACAGCACGCTATTACACTGCATTTTGGTTCATCTCCTCCCCCACCTTGTTCTCCATCACCATATTTTACCTCTTCTCTTCATTTATTTTCTCGGGCCCCTCCTTGTCCTTCACCATTATTTATATGCAGTTCGTTTTTGAGCTCCACGTCCCCCCTCCTTCTACTTGAAGTTATAAAAGATATCGAATGTTTTGATAAAATGTGTTTAATAACACCAGCAAGACACCAACAAGTCATGGCGTCTCAGTGTTGCCTCATGTCAAATAAACAAAATAAAAGGAAAAGCAGCCAGCCTATAAACAGCAACAATCGTGAAAGATAAGATAACGTGTGAGAACAAGAACTATTGTACTTATTGGGGGTATGACCAGCGCTGGTCTTCTTCTTCTTCTTCTTCTTCTTCTTCTTCTTCTTCTTCTTCTTCTTCTTCTTCTTCTTCTTCTTCTTCTTCTTCTTCTTCTTCTTCTTCTTCTTCTTCTTCGTCGTCGTCGTCGTCGTCGTCGTCGTCGTCTTCTTCTTCTTCTTCTTCTTCTTCTTCTTCTTCTTCTTCTTCTTCTTCTTGATCGGCTCATTAGAAAGGACTGTATGGAATCAAATTCAAATACGACGTACCTAGCATGTAGGAAGGTATTCTGTTAGAAAACTATTTATACAATGAATTCAGTTATTTAAGGCATTACTTATTCAGGAATTAATATAAACATTGGGTTTGACATGTTTACAATCAATGGGCCCTTCACTGACAATATCAATACTAATAGAAATAATGGAAACTTACTTGACTAAAAGTAAATTATATTTTTTCTTTCACGAAGGATCGCTGTTGCCACCAACAGCAATTGCGAGTGGGAGAAAAATGGCACCTCGGTCTCCAGCCATGATTTTGTTTATTTTATGTTTGATTGGATATTGATAGCAATAGATATACCCTAGGCCTACGTTCAACGCCGATCTGGTGTGCCATGTTTGTTTACGTTCGTCTACTTGTTCCACGTCATTTGTGACGTATAATCAAACATCCCTCGCGCACGTTTGGTTTTGTACATAATGTTAATACACTACGTCACTGGTGACGGCGCGTCACAATTTACTTGTAACAATATTTAGGTCGTGTGATCTGCAGCGGGTTGTAACTTTTAAATATGACAGATACAGAAATCAGCCAGGGGCAATGGAAAGAATGGATCAAAGTTGCTGGCCACAGTTGATCTTATGTTGTTATGTTAACAGTCCCAACGTTATTCATATTGGGTCAAGATGGCGACCACTAAAACTTAGGCCGACATTACAACATGACTTAAATGCTGGAATATTGGGTTGGCTTTTTGTAGACCGAACTTTCTTGTATATTCACATTTATGTCCAAAATTGTGCCTATGACCAAATAATGTTAGCATTGTCTAGCCGCTTACATTGGTCCAACATTAAGACCATAATTGCATTCTGTCAGGGTTAAAAGGTCAGCAATTGTTGCATTCTTTAAATACTTTGTGGTCCATCCATGATGATTCATGCATAAATCTTGTATCTCAGTCACCTAGCTCAGCTTCTTAATCAATTTAACCGATACCCTTTTGCGTCCACATTAGAGGGCAAGGCCACCCGTCTGAGGTGAATGCATCCACTTACAATACTATGTCACCAATACACCAAAATAATACATTTTCAATTTGATAGTATTTTTGTTCTGTATTTGGATCATTTACAAGAAGATATCAAACGAAACGTAATGTACAATACAGATATTTGCATAAATTTTGAACTATATGGAAATGGGAAGTATAGTCACCTATCGATGCTGCAACCCTTTTTATCATGTCGGATCGAGAAGGCGTCTGTGCCACAACTATTTTGGAGCTAATCCTGGCACAATATGAGTTTTTTTTTTATATCTGTTAACGATATGGATTTAACATTTATAGTCACGTCAGTTCTATGAGGTAGCTTTTGTGACGAGCGTCGCTTGGTTTCTCCGACAATGGCCACCCATAGCTTTCATTAAGAGCAAAACAATGTTTTATTCCCCCCCTCCCAACACACACACACACACACACACACACACACACACACACACACACACACACCAAATATATTCAAAAAGCTTTATGAATAGAAGCTCTGGCAAGGGTTGAGGAACATTTTTAGATTTGTAGCAAAATCTTTAACTGACGTCTTTCAAAGAGAGACACTTACTGCCTTGTTGTGATTGATATACAAATTGCCTTATACATCTATTAAGTATCGATGAGAGGCGTCATGTGAGGACACATTTGTCAGTGATATCCGTATCTCCCGCAGTGTTTCCGATTTTTATTAGACTGAAGTGTAACGGCAGATAGCAAAAATATTCTGATGCTCATTTTCAAAAAATTTTTTCTTGTGTTTTGGTGCCTTTTGTTTTGTTCGTTTGTTTGTTTAGGTTTGGTTCTATTGTGTTTTTTGTTCTTGTTTTGGTGTGTGTGCATTGTGGTTTGTTTTTGTTTTGTTTTGTTTGCTTATTTATTTGTTTTTGCCATAAGGAGCGAAACTAAATACGGTATTTTTCAACCGGAGCTGTCGCTTTGATGTGCAATCCCGTCAAATACAATAGGTTTCCAACGGATGAAATACAGCTTCCTCTGCGACCGCTGGTACATGTACTGCGTCTTCCGAATATTGAGAAGAGAAAAGTGCCACTTAACGAAAATCATTCACCATGGGTCTTTCCACCTCATTACTACCTCGAGCATTTCCCGTTAACCCTAGACGAGAGATACTCTGATGTTGTTCGTTAACAAGCACGGATCATGGTGTTTCCAACGAGGCTTCATTTTTTAAAAAGTACTGATTTGACTAAAAGGGCAAATAAGCATGACTTGACATTTAAGTCGGTTTCTTTGATAGAAGTATTCTTTGGTGATGCGGGAGCTCTTGTCATCGATATGTACTGCGATCCAAGCCAATTGTCTGTGTCCTGCGAAATTGATATGTGCCTGAAAACCTCAGCTTTGTGGCCAAATCACTCAGCAAGGAGAAATACCAATTCATCCTTTATCTTTCATTTATGCAAATTTTAGGATATTTAACTCAAGATCATTAACCGGAGCGCCGGTGAACATTTTTATGTTTATACGGTGCTGCATAAATAGTGTGCATCCCTTCATTCATTTATTAGTTCAATATTTTTTTTCTTTTTCACAATGTTTGAATGGCGATTATGTACAATTGATACCGAGAGGAGGAATGATATAATTATTATCCCCGACTCTTCTCTGATCAGTCCAGATTTTAATTAGGATACGGCTTATTCAGGATAGGTAAACAACTTTTGCCTTTCATTCGCAAAACATCAAAAAGTAGAATTCCTACCACTCTGACTGTGCACGGTGGTTTTCTCCGAGTCCTTTGGTTTTCCTCCACCAAACAATTGGGCAGGAAAGTATACGCCGACATCTGCTCCATGGAGAGTGATTAATATAGGCTTGGCCTGCTTCACAACCTATGTTAAAGATATAGGTATATATATATATATATATATATATATATATATATATATATATATATATATATATATATATTTATATATATATATATATCACAGAATGTTTCGGGTGACAGGCTAGCGGGCAGACATGACCTTTGTGTCGTATAGGTATGGCCATTCGCCTGCACAATGCCCATGACCATACGCGTGCCGCACGCCAAGCAGACCCTTCGTTTCCCTTTTTTTAATTATGTGATCAGCCTATGCCATTCTCTTCAAAATGCCAAAGTCTATGTAGAATTCCAATACACGCAACAAGTATGTCCTGTGTTTTCGCTCTCTGACTTGCATAGTTAAATGTTAAACGAGAAGACAGTTTAATTGACCTCCTCCATGATCCCTAGTGTGGACCGAGGCTCTTTTTAACATTATCTTTCTCAAATATGATTTGGTAAGACATTTTAAAAATGGTTCAATAAAGGGACGTGAGGCTCGTGGTTATGCTTGACGTCAGTTATTGATTCCTCTAATATCAGCGCTCAAAGTGGTTTGGTTATCAATCTGTTCCGAAATAATGTGCGACCAGCTAAGTGCCTCACGAAAATTCTAGTATAATACCTTATTTACCGATTTGCAGTTCCAACAAATCACCATTTTGATGTAAAGGTATTTTATGTATCACATGATGATCACTCAATCGACAAAAGCTGTTTATTGCCCTTGATTGTTTCCGAAAGCACTCAACTTTTTGTATGTATATGTCTTATATATATATATATATATATATATATATATATATATATATATATATATATATATATATATATATATATATATATATATATATATACACATATACCTTGTTAAAGTTGTGACGAATTATATTCATTTGTTCATTTATAGTCTTTTTTGCTTCTGTGTTGTGATATTTGAACAGGATTTAGTGGCACGAACAAATTGCGATAAGAATATTTGTGAACATGCGTGTCACGTTCGAGACAGCAGCATTTGCGAACATGTGCTGAAGATATGTTACCGATATCCCAAAGTCTATTGCCTTTTTCCACGCTTGTCGTTTCGAAGTGCAAGCTGTTTCTGTATATTGCACCCTTTCCCTTGTCATTATTGAATTTAAACAACAACACAAGCAAAGAATGTTTTCGTAAATTTATGATATAGGTTTCATTGGATAATACCACATTATAACTTACATGTACACATTGGTTGACCAATTAAAGCTCTCCTTGATGGAACTTAGGTGCTAGTAGCCTTATGGTCACTGTGACAGTGGTGTGTGCGGACCTTGTCTGCTCATTATCAAAACAATGCAAGGCCTGTACATGTACTTAAAGCAGGATACAAGGCTGGTAACATGACGTTACATCTGATTTCCCTGCCACTCACACTTATATCATAGCATAATTGTATACAGATGGAAAAATAGGCAGAGTTAATGGCACCTCAGAAGTACATGCTAGTCTAGGCACGCTAATCTCAAGTGTGTTGTCTATTACTAGAGATTTAAATTGGAATTATTTCCCAATATGAAATGAGTTGATCACAGAACAGGGCAACCAAGTTAAACACGTGCTGTTGATTTAGCTTATTATTGAGCCGGGCATTAGTAATTGTTATTTATATGAAAGAACATCTATCACAAGCAATGTACAGGAGAATAGTTTGCCATTCTTA
>CAXHWN010000811.1:0-15000 GCA_964020975.1 Hermodice carunculata | reverse complement strand
TTCAGAGTAAGATGTCCATGTGAAACTGATTTATATTTTGGCTCATGCTTCATTCCAATTTAATGCAAATAATACATTACACAATGTTCATCACTTCATCCATAAGTGCTGCTTCGCTATAGCCTCCATAGTCCTCAGGGTTCTCTTCTGGAAATTCATCATGGATCATTGCCACAATACATGCTGGTAACACTTTTTCGTTGGTTCTTACCCAGCTGTTACCCTCTGTGCGCCCAAAGACAGAACTGCATATATGCCATCAGCCTATTTTGCCTGCAAAATATAACTGCAGAGTACTGTTTCTAAAAAAAGTTTTACTGTTGAAAAACTTCCATTTTTCTCAACTAAGTGATGAAAGCAAATTTACTTTCATCATGACTATGGGAGATAGTAATCACCAAGTCTCTTTCTCCATTATGAGGTTTATTAAAGGAGGATGAGAAGTGCTGCGACCAGGAGGTGGCTAATTGTATGTAACTTACATGCATAGGGAGGCCAGTGTACGTGATCTGACAGCTCAAGAAGACGATAACACCTCAACCAATCGTACCCTGGCCGGCAGACCCAGTACACAAAGAGAAATGAAAAAGAAAGCTAATTATCACATGAATATCATAACAAAGTAATTTAGAATGACTTTATAGGTCAAGAGCCCTACCAGGAAGTATAAAGTGGCCCAATTTTGCTTCTCATATCCTATTATCTTTAATGCTATTTTTGAATGTAGGTTTAATGTATTTGGATATACATACCACACTGGTGAGCACCTGACTTGCTAGATCAATACATGCATTTAACATTTCTTTTTTATCTGTGTACATGTACATATAATTTACATTGTTGCTATACTGTGTTGCTTGCTTAGGGTACACCCTCCCTGTTTTAGGTTTGTGCAAATAAAGTTCTTCCCATAAAGTTTTCAAGTGGCCAATCGATGCAGTTTGTTGGTGATACGGGTATATCATTTGTACCTTAAAAGTTTTGTTTACTCTTCATTATACATCCTACGGGCCCCACTGAATATTTTTAAAAAAAGTCATACTTTGTAGCCTCTTTCCTTTGACAGTCCCCCACAAAGATATATATCTTTGTGAACTTCACAAAATTAATGTATTAGTCCTTTTATCAAAATTTTATATATATATATATATATACATATATATATATACATACATATATATATATATATATATATATATATATATATATATATATATATATATATATATATATATATATATATATATATAAAATGTATAGCACCTAACATTAAATTTAAATGCATCCAACTTCCAGCTTGTGTCTAAATATCCTTATCTGTGTAGATGTACATGCGTAAACACGTGCATACTCATTACACACATACATATAAAGTCGAGTGGATATGTGCGTTTCCCATTTCAGCTAGGCGACTGGTGCCAAAGGTTGCAGGTTCGAGTCCCACTCGTTCCGAACAAAAAATATATATTTTCGGCATTTCCTTAATGCTGGTGGATTTAAGTCCCCGATTCTGGAAATAAATGCCGACTCAGTAAATATACTGCATTACCGTGTTGATATGGCACTCGCACATAACTACCTCCATTGAACCATTCTTTTTTAGGAATGGGGATTTGGTCGAGTGGATATGTGCGTTTCCCATTTCAGCTAGGCGACTGGTGCCAAAGGTTGCAGGTTCGAGTCCCACTCGTTCCGAACAAAAAATAAACATGCATACGTTCATTTAGGCAGACATGCAACTATACAGATGTACATCAAATCACATCAGAGTACACTGAATTAAGCAATAAGAATGTTCTCATATTGATCGTTTACCTTTAGCAATAAATTAGTTGGTAACGGTGAAACAGCTGACTTTAATGTAAATGTATCCATGCAGCCCGACTTTCATGTACAGACCATCCATCCATACATACATGCCTATTTGTATACAGTAGTCCCTGTCTTAAGAGGTCACCTGGCTTGAGGGACCACTTTTGGCAGACCCCTGCTGCTGTCTTTTCCATATTATTGTACCTATTATGAGAAGTCACCTGTCTTAAGAGGCCACTTTTGGGCCTGCCTCTCAAGACAGTAACTACTGTATACCAGATACCATGCATCCATATACACAGTGTTGCCAACGCTCCCGGATTTCTCGGGAGACTCCCGGAATTTTATGCTGAAAATACTTGAAAAAGTGTGGATTTTTGACAATTTTGAGTCACCTCCCGGAATTTTATCAATATTTAAAGTGTGTGTGTAAACGCACACTTTTCTGTTTTACTAGGAATTCTTTATTTCTTTCTTTCTTCTTTCTTTCTTTCTTTCTTTCTTTCTTTCTTTCTTTCTTTCTTTCTTTCTTTCTTTCTTTCTTTACCGGCAAATTTGTCCGACATTTCATTTGAAAAGTATTACATGTAGAAACTCCAAACTTGGCACAATTATACTTCTATGGATAAAGTCTGGCCTTTTTATAATGAGAGGTCATGCTTTTGAAAATTATGCAAATGAGGGCTAATTAAAGTTTTAAATCTTCAATATCTTGTATACTATAGTAGATGTGGTCCCGAGTGTATAGGAGTTCAATCATAGCAAGGTAAAGGTCATCTCAAATGTCAAGGTCAAAGGTCAATTTTAAGCCAAAATGTCATTTTTGAGGTCAAGGTTCACTTCAGGTAGAGGTCATCTGAAGGTCAGAGGTCATTTCAAGGTCAAAGGCCACTTTCCTTGGTGGCCTTCTTCTAGCCATAACTTGGTTAATTTTTATCTAATTTTGATCATGTTGGGCTCATATTGTAGCTATTGTAACCCTGCATATTTTAAAATTTATGTGTGACCTCTAATGGTCAAATGTCAAGGTCATTTGAACCTTTGAAAGTTTCATCCAGTCACAACTTGGCTATTTTCCATCCAATTCTAATCATGTTAGACTCAAATTGTAGGTATTGCAACACTGCACATTTTTATAAGAACACGTGACCTCGAAAGGGCAAAGGTCAAGTTCATTTGGCGCTTTGAAAGTTTGATCTTGCCATAACTTGGTAAATTTTTATCCGATTTGGTTCATGTTCATGTCAGTTTAATTTCTAATAGGGGGTTCCTGACCATTGTGCATGTAATGAATCTAAAACAAAAGTTGTAGCAATTTGAATTATGCCAAATAGCACCATTAGAAATTTTAAATCTTAAATAACTTCAAAGCTGTAATAGATAGAGATGCCATTCCAACTTTTACTCCTGTGTTATGGAATAGTTGTACATTGCCATACTAATATGCTTTGAAGACACACACACTGATTTGCTATGCAGCAAATCATCTTTTGTAGTTCCCTTCTATATTTCATATCAATTTATCAACCTCCCGTAATTAAAGTGTGTGTGTCGACACACACTTTTCTGTTTTTCTAGGAATTCTTTATTTAAAATGTGTGTGTCAATGCACACTTTTCTGTTTTTCTAGGAATTCTTTATTAAAGTGTGTGTGTCAGCACACACTTTTCTGTTTTTCTAGGAATTCTTTATTTCTTTCTTTCTTCTTTCTTTGTTTCTTTCTTTCTTTCTTTCTTTCTTTCTTTCTTTCTTTCTTTACCGGCAAATTTTTCCGACATTTCATTTGAAAAGTGTTATATGTAGAAACTCCAAACTTGGCACAATTATACTTCTATGGATAAAGTCTGACCTTTTTATAATGAGAGGTCAAGCTTTTCAAAATTATGCAAATGAGGGCTAATTAAAGTTTTAAATCTTCAATATCTTATATACTATAGTAGATGTGGTTCCGAGTGTATAGGAGTTCGATCATAGCAAGGTAAAGGTCATCTCAAATGTCCAGGTCATGTCAAGGTCAAAGGTCATGTCAAGGTCAAAGGTCAATTTTAAGCCAAAATGTCATTTTTGAGGTCAAGGTTCACTTCAGGTAGAGGTCATCTCAAGGTCAAAGGTCATTTCAAGGTCAAAGGCCACTTTCGGTGCAGGCTTTCTTCTGGCCATAACTTGGTCAATTTTTATCCAATTTTCATCATGTTGGGCTCAAATTGTAGCTATTGTAACCTTGCACATATTATAGATTTACATGTGACCTCTTAAGTTCAAAGGTCAAGGTCATTTGGACCTTTGAAAGTTTCATCAAATCATAACGTGGCCAATCTCCATCCAGTTCTGATTATGTTGGACTCAAATTGTAGGTATTGCTACACTGGACATTTTTATAAGAACATGTAACCTCAAAAAGGCAAAGGTCAAGGTCATTTGGCCCTTTGAAAGTTTCATCTTGCCATAACTTGGTCAATTTTACTCCGATTTGGTTCATGTCGTTCTCAAATTGTGGGTATTGTAACACTGTGCAATTTACATGTGACCTGTAAAGGTCAAAGGTCAAGGTCATTTGGACTTTGGAATTTGCATGCAGCCATAAGCTTAATGGAATGTAAAGTACCAAAGGACAAAAGTTGTAGCATATAATATTTACAACCTTTGAAGGCACACAGACAGATTAAAAAAAATCTTCTTTTCCAGTTTCTTTCTTTCTTTCTTTCTTTCTTTCTTTCTTTCTTTCTTTCTTTCTTTCTTCTTTACCAGCAAATTTGTCCGACACTTTTCTCAGACACTATTATACATAGAAACTGCAAACTTGGCATGATTGTACCTCCATATAAGGAGTTTGGCCGTTTAATACACAGAAATGCAGATGTTTAAAATTATGCAAATTAGGGGCATTTGAAATTTTAAATCTTGAATTACTTCAAAGCTATGATAGAAAGAGATGCCATTCCAACTTCTACTCCTGTGTTATGGAATAGTTGTACATTGCCATACCAATATGCTTTGAAGACACACACACTGGTTTGCTATGCAGCAAATCATCTTTTCTAGTTCTTTCTTTCTTTCTTTCTTTCTTTCTTCTTTCTTTCTTTCTTTCTTTCTTTCTTTCTTTCTTTCTTTCTTTCTTTCTTTACCAGCAATTTTGTCCGACATTTCATTTGAAAAGTATTGAATGTAGAAACTCCAAACTTGGCACAATTATACTTCTGTAGATAAAGTCTGGCCTTTTTATAATGAGAGGTCATGCTTTTCAAAATTATGCAAATGAGGGCTAATTTAAGTTTTAAATCTTCAATATCTTATATACTATAGTAGATGTGGTTCCGAGTGTATAGGAGTTCGATCATAGCAAGGTATAGGTCATCTCAAATGTCAAGGTCATGTCAAGGTCAAAGTTCAATTTTAAGCCAAAATGTCATTTTTGAGGTCAAGGATTGCTTCAGATAGAGGTCATTTCAAGGTCAAAGGCCACTTTCCATAGTAACTTTCTTCTTGTCATAACTTGGTCAATTTTTATCCAATTTTGATCATGTTGGGCTCAAATGTTAGCTATGGTAACACTACACATTTTGAATTTTACATGTGGCCTCTAAAGGTCAAAGGTCAAGGTCATTTGGACCTTTGAAAGTTTCATCCATCCAATTCTAATCAAGTTGGACTCAAATTGTAGGTATTGCAACACTGCACATTTTTGTAAGAACATGTAACATCGAAAGGGCAAAGGTCAAGGTCACTTGGCCCTTTGAAAGTTTCATCTTGCCATAACTTGGTAAATTTTCATCCGATTTGGTTCATGTTGGGTTTAAATTTTGGGTATTGTAACACTGCGCAATCTACATGTGACCAACTTCTACTAGGGGGTTGTTGACCATTGCGCACCTAATGAATTAAAACTTAAAGTTGCAGCAATTTAAATAATGCTAAATAGCACCATTAGAAATTTTAAATCTTGAATAACTTCAAAGCTACAATAGATAGAGATTCCATTCCAACTTGTACTCCTGTGTTATGGAATAGTTGTACACTGCCACACCGATATGCTTTGAAGACACACACACTGATTTGTTATGCAGCAAATCATCTTTTCTAGTTTTACTTTTTATCTCCCAGATTTTAAGTTTGGCAGGTTGGCAGCACTGTATACATGTGCATATCAAGTGCACTTCAACATACACTCACTTGAATATTAGAATGTAGCATTCCTTCGTTTTCGTTTATTGGTGCATTTGCATTTACTTATGCAAGTGCACACCCAATTCCCGTAATACATACATACACACAGCTTACTAAATGTGTGTTTGTTCCTTGAATGGGTCGGCATTCAATTTACATTTTGATGGGCCTGTTTAGCTCTGCTGCCCAAAGGTCGCAGAGCTTATATGACTGCTCCTGTCTGTCCATGCATCCGTTTGTAAACTTTTGCTCATAAGCAAATATCATCCACAATTTTCAAGTTAGCTCAATATAACTTTCAGGACTTCTAGAGAGTATGAAAATCTAGATCGAGTTCAATATTTGTAGCACCACCTACAATATTATGTAATGTGGTGGTCAAAATGTGAAAATCTTGTGAAGACTCTAGCATCTTAATCTTGGGGCAGATCTTCACCAAATCTTTTGGGATTGTGGGGGAGGTCAAAGTCTAAGTTGCTAATGATACTTGTGGTGCCACCTATAATTTGATAAAAATTATGAGCCAAAATGTGTTTTAAGATACAAAAGTAACTTAACAAGTAAATTAACAAAATTAAAAAGTAACTGGATTAGAATTGTCGAATTGATACGATATATAGACCATGTCCAATGGTAGAATGATATGTAATATCGGTGACCTTAACCTATCTTTGTAAGGTTTCCTTGCTTGTAAAATTGAAAGAGGTCATTTTGTAATTGAAGGTTTTTGCGCGAACATCAATGGCAAAGAGAATTGAGCCTCCAGATTAAAACTGTACTTTGTGACCTAATTTTGAAGTCATCATGGGCCAGTAATTATGGAGTTTGGTGCTTGTCCAAATTTATTGTTTTTCTTCAATAACTCGAAAAGTTATTAACCGATTTGAATAAACAGACCATGTATGGAAAGCTGGATGTGGGGCACAGTTAGAATATAGGGGTATTCTTTTGAATGCCCTGCACCCCACAATTTTTTAGCTAGGTCCATATGACCTTTGAAACTTGTAAAGTGTATGACAATCTTTGTTGATATTAACGTTGGTAGTGCCACCTATGGTATTATGTAATATGAAGGTCAAAATGTGAAATCTTGTGACCATGATATGATACACAGTTTTCAGGTTAGCCCAATATAACTTTCAGGACTTATAGGGTGTATAAAGATCTAGGTCTCTTTGAAATTGGTAGCACCACCTACAATATTGTGCAATATAGGGGTCAAAAATATAAAACTCTGATAAAGACTCTAATATCTTTAATTTTTGGCAGATCTTCACCGGATTTGGTGGGATTATTGTGGAGGTCAAGTCTAAGTTGCCAATGACACTAGTGGCTCTACCGATAATTTGACCTTAATTATGAGCCAAAATATGTTTTAAGATATAAAATTCCATATTTGGAAAAGTAGTTACATTAGACTTGTCAAATTTATAGAATGAATATATATATATATATGTATATGTGTATATATATATATATCATGTCCAATGGTAGGAGAGAATATGTAATATCAGAGACCTTGATCTATTTTTGTGAGGTTACCATACCTGTAAAGTTGAAAGAGGTGATTTTGTAATGGCAGGGTGTAGCTTGGACATCAATGCCAATGTCAGCATAGCACCAGGCCCATGGGCCTCGTGTATTATATAATCTGGGCGACCTTGATCTTCTGTCCCAAGGTCACTGAAGACATAAAATTAAGGACTCACTTATTGTCTTGGCAGATGGAACAATATCCTTCTCAGGAATTGCAAAAATAAGCTATGATTACATGGAGTGAAGTGCCATCTGGTGGACAAATGAGACACTAAAATCACAAGCTTTGTATGCTCAGAAGCCACTTGAGTACTTGGCGACTTTGATATGAAGATGTAGGTGCAATATATCCACAATGCCAGCGGAGCATTAGGCCCATAGGTCTCATGTTCATATTTACACAGTTAGTGATGGGTTTACAATTAAAGGTCAGATGCCTATAGTTTAATGTAAATTTACATTTAACGGTCTAACGATCGAGTGTCACAAAACTGTACACGTTTATGGCAGTCTGTATCGTCAGCAAGGTAAATGCAAGGATCTCGTGGTCGATCACAACGGGGAGAGGTTCACAAGTATTGAAGAAAACATCTTGTAATGGGGAGGGGGGGTAGAAAACCGTATGGATTCCTTGACTGCATAGATCTGTACGTTGGAAGGTCATATCAATATACTTTCAGTCGTATGAATCGTAAATGTCATGGCCACCTCCTCACACTCACTGCCTCAGTGACGTGGCCACAAGGGAACTGTTAATTTGATCCTACATTGGAAGCAGTATCACCGCAGCAGAACAAAAGTTGTGACAGGGTGAACGACAAGTTAAGTGCAGTTAAGTGGCTTTAACGTTCACTCCACTACTTCCTGGTCAACAAAGCCACTATAGGAGATAAAACACTCAAAACCGAGACTCCTGTGAAGTCGCTTGGGATTGAAATCGACAACAAGTTAAGAATTTTGTAAAAAAGACAGCTAGGCAACTAGAAAAGAAGATTTGCTTCAAAGCAAATCTGTCTGTGTGCCTTCAAAAGTTGTAAATATTATCGAAAGTGGCCTTTGACCTTGAGCTGACCTTTACCTGAAGTGAACCTTAATCTCAAAAATGACATTTTGGCCTAAAACTGACCTTTGACCTTGACATGACCTGGACATTTGAGATGGCCTTTACCTTGCTATGATCAAACTCCTATACACTCGGAACCACATCTACTATAGTATATAAGATATTGAAGATTTAAAACTTTAATTAGCCCTTATTTGCATAATTTTGAAAAGCATGACCTCTCATTACAAAAGGGCCGGACTTCATCTGTAGAAGTATAATTGTGCCAAGTTTGGAGTTTCTACGTGTAATACTTTTTAAAGAAAATGTCAGACAAATTTGCCTGTAAAGAAATAAAGAGAGAGAGAGAGAAAGAAAGAAAGAATTCCTAGAAAAACAATATGTCTGTGTTGGCACACAGACATAAACAAAGAAAGAAAGACAATAATTTTGATAGTGTGTAAGGATATATAAACTACCACAGTCTATGTCATCATTCTTTTCCATTTTATTCTGATGTACCAAGCAGTCTTCTAAGCATGATACAAGTTGTAGACGTCAGTCTATCCATATTTGTGCATGCTTTGTTTACATTGAACACTGACCTGGCAATCACACACGGCATTCTGTGTGCTACTCGAGGGGAGGGACACGCATACAAACAAGCATGCTGCCCGTAGCCTGATAACAACCCAGCCTCTCTTATCTTGGCTAAAAGTATCATTTACCAAAGCGCACCCCAGAATCTTGACTGATACAACCTTCAAAGTCTTTGGTACTTCACATTCCATTACGCTTATGGCTAGATTATTAAAAAATGGCCTGAATGAGGTTGACCTTTGATCTTTACAGATTGCATGTAAATAACAAAAATATGCAGTGTTGCAATACCTACAGGTTGGGTCCAACTTGGTTAAAATTGGATGGAAATTGACCGAGTTATGGCTAGATGAAAATTTCAAATGTGAAAATGTCATTGACCTTTGACCTTTAGAGGTCACATGTAAATTAGAAAAATGTGCAGTGTTAACAACATATTAATCGAAGTTGGATTAATTACCTGTACCTATAATATTTTTGGAGATATTCGAGATTTAAATTTTCAAATGGCCCTAATTTGCATAATTTTCAAAATCGTTGAACCTCTTTACGAAAAGTCCAGGCTTCATGTATGGAAGTATAATCATGGCAAGTTTGGAGTTTCTATGTATAATACTTTTCAAATGAAATGTCGGACAAATTTGCCTGTAAAGAAAGAAAGAAAGAAAGAATTCCTAGAAAAACAGTATGTCTGTGTTGGCACACAGACATAATTAAATGTCCTCTGCAGACTGAGCCACCTTCTCGACGAAAGAAGTAGTCTCGTGATTTTTAGATTTTTCATACTTTCCAATTTTAATTATTGGCCATTAGTATGGCACCTCTGTGGGACCCAACTAGCGAACAAAATGGGGAGGGGGTGTACAAGAACGTGGTTTGCGATTGGTATGCAGGGATTACTGCACTCCGCTGTGAAAACAAAGCTCAACCAAGTACGCTTTCTGTTGGAAGATAGAGATCTTTGGCCATCGAGGTGTTTAAGGCCCTGGATGATCAGGAACCGAAATATGTGTACGAAGCAGATTTCTAAAAGACTGCGCCTCAATAATACTTGTCACTTCCAATCATAACACCGCACTCAGTGGACTGTATATCTGATAACAGGTCATTGATAAAAAATATTGAATAACTAAGGAGAAATATATTAGGCTGTCTGCACGTGTATCTCTGGTAACGGAAACACATCACTTTCTTCATTTGAAACTTGGGTCTCAAACGGCAAGTGCCATCTGCATTTGAAACCATCCAATGGTCTTTTAGACGTTGCACACTATTTATGGAAAAAACTAGTGATATAGTGTGCTAGAATATTTTTCAAGTGTTGTTTTCAATAGCCTATATTTAGTCAAGTGTACTGGATAATGTAGTACATTGGGTGCGACAGTGTTGATTATTTTTGGCATGAGTACATTATGCAGTAGTTTATGTGCGGTATCATAGTCAACAGGATACGCCACGTCAATGGCTTTGATATTCCGTCAAGTTTAGGTGTTCCGTTGCTTCATTTCAACACATTTGTGTTTGAGAAAGGAGAACCTTTCCCCATGTAACTGTTACCCAACACTAAGAACGTCGTCAAGATTGATTGTAATTATTATTTACGAAATTTGTCGAATAGAGTGCTCTAGTGGAGTTTCACGGTCCATGTATCGAACTGTAATCATTGATTTTACTGAATCAAGAATATTATCAAACAGATACAGTTAGCATGCGAGGGTTTGAATAGATAAGGGTGAAGATTGCTGTCATGTAATGATTTATCACCAGTCAATTTTACACGGCACACGACCCTTTAAGTCTCTGATAATTCTCATCTGTCTAGATCGCTTATAATTATTTGGGCGTGAAATTGGCATTCCTTGGCTGTGTCATGTCGTTGTTTCAAGTAACCTGTTGAAATTATTCTGTTCGATTTTAAACACGAGGCTCTCTGGATTCTGTGAAACACATAACTGCATTCCCCATAATCAAATAGCTTTCCAGCAGAAGTCGAGAACATCTGACCACATTCTTACTTTAAAACCCATGGTAGACAAATATATCAACAGACTCCCTAGACAGAACTTGTTTTCTATGTTTTGTCGATTTTAATTCTGCCTTCGACACTGTGTGGAGGCAAGCACTTTTCTTCAAACTATTGCTAAGTGGTATTGGAGGATATTTCCCCAGTCTCTTGCAGAATATGTATTCTAATAATAACTTACTGCATCAAAACAGAATACAGCCACACAGAGAGGTTCTCTTCAAATGTTGGGGTCAAACAGGGCTGAGTTCAAAGCCCCTTCCTGTTTAACTTATGTATTAATGACCTATCTTGTATTTTTGACAAAGATTGTGACCCTTTACAATTATATGATAGTCAGATCAGCTGTCTGATGTACGCCGACGACCTGGTTTTGCTATTCGAATAAAAAAAGGGACTCCAGACCACTCTCAATCGGCTTTAACATGTAAATTGTGAGAAATGGAAACTCACACTAAATCTAAATAAGACCAATTTATAGTAGCTGATAAAGGAGGTCATAAATTCTCGTGACTATCCTGCACATACAACAAGAACCAACTTGAAACAGTGCAAAACTACTGTTACCTAGCCATTGAGTTTACTGCAGCTGGAACTTTTACAGCCGCACTGAATAAATTGAAAGAGAAGGCTAATAAGACCCTCTTTAAATTTCGGGAGCATACCTCTAATAGTAACATTAGATTAGTGTCAAGGCCTTTTAACACACCTATCGTACCCATTTTTACATATATGCAAGTGAAGTCTTGGGTCCTTACTTCCTTCACAACATGAGCAAACGCAATTTTATGACACTGTGTTAAGTCTCCAATGGAAGCGGTGCACATTAAATTCTGTATATATTTACTAGGAGTTAATAGGAAATCCTGCAACACAGCTGTTCGTGGACAGCTTGGGAGCTACCCAATGCTGATTATTAGTATATACCAATCTCTTCAATACTGATCGAGTTAACATGAGTATGACCGCGATAGATTCATCTCAAAACGTCTGAAAGAAAAACTACAAGTTACTACTTAGCAATAGGCCCTGCTGGATCAAAGGTATGAAGAGATTACTCGAAAGCGGTGGTTTACAAAATATTTTAGGAAATGTAGGAGGCCAACATATTCAGAAAAGTATAAGGGAGTTAAAGGAAAAGCTGGAATTATTATAGCGCACTGGCTGGTTAAGATTTATAAATGGAGAAGGCAAGGCTTCTTACAAGCTAGAACCTACTGTCAATTCAAATCCAACTTTGGACTGTCAGAATATATAACAATGTAACGTTAGAAAAAAGAAGAAGAAGACTCCTGGCTAAATTGAGAATAAGTGCAGGCAGATATACCAGCTGCCAACAGGTTTTGCAACCGTTGTAACTGTCAGTCGGTCGAGGATGAAAAGCTTTTCTTGCTGGTCTGTGGAAAGTACTCCCACTTGCATACCAAATTAATGCCAACTATATCAGATTTATGACCCGACGTTTTGAGCTTGATGACCAGAACACCTTTCTGTATCTGATGGAGTGTAATGGTGGGAACCGTGTGACCAAGGCAGTTCTTACTATATGGACCAGGTAGTCACCCTATAAGGGATGCAGCATGCTACTGAACTCTGTAAATATTATGTTTATCTTGCAAGGTTAGTAATCTATCAGGATGTAGGTAACCTTTTACTCTCTCCAAAGTGTTTTGTGATTTATGGCTCTATGAATCATGTATGTACGACACTGTGTAACACAGTATATGTCCAATCAAGTTTCTCTCTTGGAGTTTCTGCTTCAAAGTAGTCGATTCCTGCAGGATGTCCATCTCATCCATCAACTAGGACAACTCCGAATACAATACTGACACTGGGTTAAATTCAATGAATTTGGGTCGTGTCGATTATGGCATCATTGCATTCCTGCCTCCACATCCATTGAACAGTTGGTATGTGTGTTTCCCATTTTCGGCTGTGGTGCCGAAGGTTGCTCGCTCGAGACGACCGGCCGTTCCGTGGTCATAAAACACATAACTGCATCATTGTATACATACACAAGTTAAATATTGTTATACAGAAGCAAATATGTTCCCACATAAAACTTTTCTTACTTGATGTGTGTACATATGCACTGTAACAAAGATCCCATTCATTAATATCGGGAATGTCGGTTTTCAACTGATTAGCCGAATTCCTGTTTCAGATTGCAAAGTACAAATTTTGACATCTACTCAAATGCAATAAACTGCTAAAATTATCGAAAGTGATCACACATAGACTGCCTACAATACACAGCTTCCTCTCTTATACGCAGTCTGTTCTTGCAAGTGCATTTCATAATTTTGTAGTCTCTCCAAAATATGTGCAGACATGAAAATTTTCATCATGCATATAGTGTACCGATTTACATTTACATGTACATGCACGCTAAGGGAGAACTTCCCTGGTCAACATCAATAGAAAACCACGTGCATGTACATGTGTATATGGGGCTTCTGTGTGTGCTCTTATATTTGACCCTTGTGAATATTTTATATTTTTCTTCATTAGCTAACATTCAGAATGGGTGCAGGGGCGGGGGTAAATTCTTATGTCATCTTTGGTTATCACCGACCTCTAATTATTATTATCATCATCATCATCATCATCATTGATTGACATAATTTCCAAACCACTGTTCATGGGACATGGACGCTACGCCGTCTATAAACTAAAGGAACTGGAAAAGAAGATTTATTTCAAAGCAAATCTGTGTCTACAAAGGAAAATTGTTGCCCTGTACGTAATTCAAATTGAAATTTGAACAGGTAAATGAGAGAAAACATCAAATTTCAGGCAAAACTAGATAAAGCATAAACGCAAAGCATTGAGTGAAAGGTGGGCCTAACAAGCATGTAATTAGGCTGCTATTTGCTCAAATTAGGGCATGGTGACACCAAAATCTAATTAGTTCAAATCAAAGCATAATTCATGGAGGCAGTCTGTACATATCGAGGTAACGATGTGCACATCCAGACGGACGGAAATTTGAACGGACATACAATGTGCACATCCGAACGGACGGACAGACAACCCAAAAACATTAAGAGCCCCCCCCCCCCCCTGGTGCGGACCCTTAAAAACTACAGCAAAATAAGGCTCTTGGCATGAAAAAGTCTGCTGGTGAAAATGATATGCCAGAAGGAAGAAAGAAAATAAGTAAGAATTCTGGATAAAATAGAGTGTCAAGTGTCAGCAAACAAATATGATTTGGTCAAATAATGAGAAATTCTAGTACTGCACGCTTTTTATTGCAACTTCGATTCATTTATGGATCACTATATTGACACAAAAGCGTGGACTGATGACAAAATGGTCAACATATGGTACCATAAAATGTAGGTCGGACATATCAGTGTGTTGTGCGTATGCATGTAATTGACGACTGGTGACAGATCATGCTGTATGTCTGATCTATCACAGATATGTACATGTCTGCTATTGTAACTTCTAATTTGCATCATTTTAGGTTCACTGATAGGGCCACAGATGTTCAGCGATTCTAGAATTATTTGCGTCGGAGTGCTTTGCTATAGACAAACCTACGTTGTGAAGTCAGAATGGCATATCTACGCATAATAGTTTTGAAGGTAGATATTCAACATTTAAATTTTCAAGTCCCCCCGATCGATATGAATCCAAATTCTACAACTGTTGTTTGTGGTTCAGTGGATACGATCACAGCACACAGACATGAATTGAAACTAGGTGGACACCTCTACTGTACCCATAAAAATCTTGAAGAAATTCAACATTTAAACTTTTCAAGTGCCCCTAATAGGCACTAATTAAAATTTTACAACTTTTGTTTATGGTTCATTGG
>CAXHWN010000810.1:0-59000 GCA_964020975.1 Hermodice carunculata | reverse complement strand
TAATAATAATAATAATAATAATAATAATAATAATAATAATAATAATAATAATAATAATAATAATAATAATAATAAGCATTAGGTGGACCAGTGCTGTACTCGCATTATAAGCGGAACACACAAAGACCTAGTATTATTGGTTTAATGCTAACAAATAAACCTAGAAAACAGAAACAGAAACAGAAAAAATGTCTCCCATGAACCGAGTGTCACATATATGTAAGTATATTTTTTCCAGTATTAGGACAATCATATATACATCCATATAAGCACAAAGGTGACCAGATTGGCGAAGACCAACATTGCGCTGTCCTTAACCTGCGGTTTGCCTAAGATCTGTCTTTTATACATACATACATATATATATATATATATATATATATATATATATATATATATATATATATATATATATATATATATATATATATATATATATATATATATATATATTAAACTATTTCGTTGAACTGTGTATATTCTACATGAGCATGCCGGATTCGTTGTGTACCAATTGACCAAATAAATTAAAAGTATATTCATGTTTTAATGACACCTTTTCACCTTAATTTCATGTGTATAAAAGAAAGTTGCTGGCATTTAGCAAACCAATAAAATTTTTAGCTCAGAGTTGATACATACCATTTTGTCAGATTTTGGTATTATTTTGTGTTGGGTAATCCCCGGTTTTGTTGTTTATGGATTGAGATACCAAATAAATTGAAAGTATCTTCACACCTTTTCAGCTAGATTGCTCACATTTTCTTATATAAGTTTTGCTAGGCATTTAGCAAATCGGTGAGTTTTTACGCGCAACGGTGATACTGACTGTCGTTTTTACCAGACTTTATATATAGGTTAGAGGAATGTATGGTGGCAGGGAGCATTGAGTCACAAGCATTTTATTATAATAGGCTGCAAACGTTTATAACTTATGCAATATCTTATATATATATATATATATATATATATATATATATATATATATATATATATATATATATATATATATATATATATATATATATATATATATATATATATATATATATATATATATGTATGTATGTATGTATGTGTGCGTGCGTGCGTGCGTGCGTGCGTGCGTGTGTGTGTGTGTGTGTGGCGAACAAGACGGATCCCGACATTAATTAGAGCATTGTGCGGATAACCAGAGCGGACGCCGCACACTTTATTACGAAATAAATTGAGACTTTGAAAAAAAAGTGACGAATGGCCGGTATATTCACGAAGTGGTGCTTATTCATGAAGGGTTTTTTTTTCACCATCTCCAGTCGTTTTATCACGTCTTCACCTAACATTGGAACGTGACAATAGCCTGCAGTTGTGGATGAGAAAGAGGTTTCACATAGTGTAGCAATATCGAAATCATTCGCCTGGGATGTTTTTTACGCAGCGGAGTTTATCATCTGATAGAAGTGCGTATATTTGCGTGACAAATACTAAAATCTGTAGAGGATTGGGCAGGTCCTGCGTTTGCGCTAGAACAGTATAGACACTTAATGTTTACGCTAGAACAGTATAGACACTTAGTGTCTACGCTAGAACACTATAGACACTTAATGTTTACTCTAGAACAGTATAGACACTAAATGTTTACGCTAGAACAGTATAGACACTTAATGTTTACGCTAGAACAGTAAAGACACTTAATGTTTACGCTAGAACAACATAGACACTTAATGTTTACGCTAGAACAGTATAGACACTTAATGTCTACGTTAGAAGAGTATAGACACTTAATGTTTACTCTAGAACAGTATAGACACTTAATGTTTACGCTAGGACAGTATAGACACTTAATGTTTACGCTAGAACAGTATAGACACTTCCTCACATGCTTTATGGTCATACATCCCGTACATCAAGAACCCGTAGGCTTATCGATGCAAGTGTCAGGCTGTATGAAGAAATTATTCTGCCATATAAATTACTATACAACCTGTTGGGAATAGTGAGAATGGTCAAGAAAAATATGGCAGTCCCTGTTGTGATTACCAGAAATGATAAATAACTAGGCGATCGTGTGGTAGTTATGGTTTGGAGAATATTGACAACAGGCAAGGCAGTGAAACAAAATTAATGTGAGCATTTAAAGAATAACAGTAAAAATGTTTTGGCCATCCAAATGTTAACAGGTGAAAGTGCGGAACAGTGTTTTGAAAGGCGGACTGTAAGTGAACATGACTGCAATGGCCGCCAAGATCTGATTGCAAAAATACCTGCCTATCAAATAGCTCAGGCTATTGTATCCGTAAAGTCCCAGCAAGCATTGCCATGGCGCAACCCTGAGGCCAGGAGATATGTCTGACCCTCTTCAGTGTTGCCGTGAAGTGCCGTTTGCATTTGTTGTATGTGACACCTGCACATACTGACGCCGCTGAAGTCTTGTTCCAAGACGTTTTCTATACATTCTCTATCTGTTGAATAACTTGGAAGTCTGGGATGTCAAACTCCTTTACACAGTTCAAATCAACCATGCTTGATGGTTTCCTGCTGTTTCCACGTTTATAGATTGATTCGGGTGTTGAGGCCCAGAAGTTTAAAAAAAGTTTCGAATGCGATGATATTGATTAAATAAGGCATCGATTCAGGGATGGACATGGGATGGTTTGGCTATGAGACGTAAACAAAATAATTTGTGCAATCTTGAGGGGTTCCGAACAACACGGAAGATATGGCGCTGTTGCTCGTATTTAATCATTAAAGGTGTAACTTGCATCGTCAAAGAAAAGTGTTACCAATTTGTGGTACTTAGGAAGTTTAAATACTAAATATATCGTCAAAATTATTACCGGTAGAGAGGTGTAATTCCCACTTCAAGCCAGAGGTCTCTGTTGCAGTCAAACCAATCAGACCACAAGCAAATGTTGATCAATCGGGGGAACTTTAACGTTGAATATCAATCTCCCAGACCATTATGCGTGGATGTGACAGTCTGAATTCGCATCCCAGGCTCGTCCTTTATCACTTTTGTCGATAGCTTAGCACTCAGGTGCCATTAAAGCTAGAATCTCTGAACAATGTGTAGCCCTATCAGTGAGATGGAAAAAGAAAATGGAGCAACAATAGAAGATTGTCTACATACTTTTGACAAACCACACACACAGCAGGCCACAGTCTGCCATCGGTGGCCAATTGCATATGTATGTACTTCGCCAGGATTTGTTGTTTAAACTCACGTCGGACATAACACCTTTGTGCCACCATATGATGACTACTTTATCAGCAGTCTAAGCTGCAGTGTCAAAGGAGATCCGTAAATGAATTAAGGTGGCAATAAAAATATGTAGTACTAGCATTGACAGAAGTTTATCATTACACGACCTTACCTTGTTTGTGTGGTGAGTGTTTTCTTTCTTTCTTTCTTTCTTTCTTTCTTTCTTTCTTTCTTTCTTTCTTTCTTTCTTTCTTTCTTTCTTTCTTTCTTTCTTTCTTTCTTTCTTTCTTTCTTTCTTTCTTTCTTTCTTTCTTTCTTTCTTCCTCCTTTCTTTCTTTCTTTCTTTCTCTCTTTCTTTCTCTCTTTCTTTCTTTCTTTCTTTCATTCTTTCTTTCTTTCTTTCTTTCTTTCTATATTTCTTTCTTTCTTTCTATCTTCTTTCTTTCTTTCTTTTTTCTTTCTTTCTTTCTTTCTTTCTTTCTTTCCTTCTTTTTTCTTTCTTTCTTTCTTTCTCTCTTTCTTGCTCTCTCTCGTTCTTTCTTTCTTCCTTTCTTTCTCTACTTCTCACTTTCCTTTGTGGCATTTCATTTTTCACCAATAGGTTTTTCATATCAAGACCCTTCGTTTCATGCAATGTTGTTTTCTGACATTCCATATATTGTCTCATACAGCTGTCCAGGGCTTCAAGCTTAAGTGGCGTCTGGCAGCTCAGCTCTGGACAAAATTGAGGATGGACATACCTAGGACAATAAAGAAAGAATGGAAGAAAAGGAGAGAGAGTGAGAGAGAGAGAGAGAGAAAGAGAGAGAGAGAGAGAGAGAGAGAGAGAGAGAGAGAGAGAGAGAGAGAGAGAGAGAGAGAGAGAGAGAGAGAGAGAGAGAGAGAGTGTGTGTGCTTGTTTTATCAAAAATTTCTCTCTGGCTTTTCCTTGAATCATTTGTGCTATCATGACGGTTTCCAAACAACACGGAAGATATGGCACTTTTGCTTGTATTTAATAATTAAAGGTGTTACTTGCATCGCCAGAGAAAAGTGTGACCAATCAGAGGTACTTACACAGTTTAAATATTAAATATATCGTCAAAATTATTATCGGTGCAGAGGTGTCATTCGCACTTCAATTCAAGGGTCTGTGTTGCAGTCAAACTAATTGAACCACAAGCAAATGTTGGTCAAACCGAGGCACGTTAAACGTTAAATATCAATCTCCCAGACCATTATGCGTGGATGTGACAGTCTGAATTCGCATCCCAGGCTCGTCCTTTATCACTTTTGTCGATAGCTTAGCACTCAGGTGCCATTAAAGGTAGAATCTCTGAACAATGTGCAGCCCTATCAGTGGAGATGGAAAAAGAAAATGGAGCAACAACAGGAGATTGTCTACTTATTTTTGACAAACCACACACACAGCAGGCCACAGTCTGCCATCGGTGGCCAATTGCATATGTATGTACTTCGCCAGGATTTGTTGTTTAAACTCACGTCGGACATAACACCTTTGTGCCACCATATGATGACTACTTTATCAGCAGTCTAAGCTGCAGTGTCAAAGGAGATCCGTAAATGAATTAAGGTGGCAATAAAAATATGTAGTACTAGCATTGACAGAAGTTTATCATTACACGACCTTACCTTGTTTGTGTGGTGAGTGTTTTCTTTCTTTCTTTCTTTCTTTCTTTCTTTCTTTCTTTCTTTCTTTCTTTCTTTCTTTCTTTCTTTCTTTCTTTCTTGCTTTCTTTCATTCATTCTGCCTTTCTGCTATTTCATTTTTCACCAATAGATTTTTTTTTTCATTTTAAGACATTTCGTTTGATGCAATGTTGTTTTCTGACATTTCATTTATTCTGTCATATAGCTGTCCAGAGATTCAAGCTTAAATGGCGTCTGACAGCTCAGCTCTGGACAAAATTGAGGATGAACACACCCAGGACAAGAAAGAAAGAATGAAAGAAATAAAGAGAAAGAGAGGGGGAGAGAGAAAAAAAAGAAGACAATTCGTTCATCAAGAATTTCTCTCTGGCTTTTCCTTTTTACTTGGAGATTTGTTTTAAAGCCAATAAGCTTATTTTGACTCAGGTGTAGCTCTGCTGCCCATATGTTGTATATATTATGCGGTCACGCATATCCGTGCGTCATTTGGTCCTTTCGCCTGTCCTTCCGTCCATAAACAATCACTTATCATCACGATATCACATAGAATTTTTCATTTAGCCCCTGGATATTTTTGGACATATTCCATGAATCGAATGCAGGGTTTTTTTTCCTTGTTGGTGGTGCCACCAAGGGAATTACATAATACAGAGGCCGTAAAATGTGAAAAAAAAATCCAAAATGGTCTGACATTTTTACTCTTTTTCCTTTTTTTGTTTTTTTTTTAAACGTATCCTTACAAAAATAGGTGGAAATAATCCTAAGCGTTAATATCAAATCTGAATAATACTGATGCCACCACCTTCAACTGAACGGGATATGTAAACCAATATTCGAAGAAATGTATTAAAGTTGTTATACTGAGAAACTACAAAGCTTATTTTACCAAATGTACAACAAAATAGGAGTGACCGTAACATATTTTCCATGTAAATAAAGCATCGTAGAAATGAACACTAAATTGAACATGTTGAGAAAAAAATAAAGGTATATTACCAAATGTTATCAATGTGGGTATGTCTGTTTGTTTTAATTTTAGAGGTCACTGTGCTCGTCGAGTGTGTACCAGGTCACAGAGTTAGCCTGCTTTGCTTGGTGACTCTCAGGCAGCTTGTGAACAAAGTGTTGACCTACATTCATATGACCCATTTCAATGTATTGCCTGTACGCATTTAGGATGTGATCTAGAAAGATCATAGGCAGGTCTGACCCAATGCACTGCGGTGTGGGAGTAATTGAAAAACTATGAAACAATGGTGCGATTTCTCTGTCTATATGTATATGTATATGTAAATGTATATGTATATGTATATATATATATATATATATATATATATATATATATATATATATATATATATATATATGTATATACATATATATATATGTATATATATATATATATATGTATATATATATATATATATATATATATATATTTTTATATATCAGCTATTTTGCTGAATAAAGATAGAGAGAATTCTGAAAGATCTGGCAGAAGCTGTGTGACTACAAGCTAGTGGGACTGTAGCTATTGTTATTGTCGGGGAGGTACCCATTTTTACATTGTACCTGTAGAGTGTGGACAGTGTGTTTGAGTCGACAGGTATATTTGGTGTTAATTGTACCACATTGGAACCAAACTGCACCTCTGTGGGATTGGACCAGCGCCACACCTTTCACTGGATTCAGCTTGATAAAGGATAAGACAGACCATACTAAACATACAATGATTGAGTATAACGTGGAAAGCTTTACGTTGCATTGTATGGAGGATGCTGATTAACCTCCTAAATTGAACTAAGTAAGTTCATGGAGAGCATGCATTTGAGGAAATATGTTCAGTGGCATTCAGTCTGGAAGAACAGTTGTGAAAGATGACAGTGAGATAAAAAAAAAATAGATACAATGGATTGGAATAGAGTTAAAAGGAAATAAAGGAGCTGCAGGTGTAGTGTATGTAGGTCACGAGGGGGGACCCAATGAATGGAATGACCAGATATATGATAGGATGACAATGATGATTAGTGATATTCAGCAACAGGACGTCCACATTATGATAGCTGGGGATTTAAATGGACATATAGGAAATGGAATGAGTGAAACTGAGGGAGGGGATAGCGGAATCAATGGAAATGGACCAGGGTACTGAATTTCACAAAGGAATTTGGTCTGAGGATAGTTAATAGAGATGTACAATGTAAAGGAAAGTGGACGTTGGCATCTGGAGAAAGGCGGAGATAATCAATATATTTTAGGAGACAGTGAAGCATTTCAAATGACATTAGGAGGTAGATTGGATATAGGCAGCAACGATAACTGGATGGTAGTCTCGATTAACATGTAGTGTCAAGGCAGAAGCAGAGGAGGGAGTAAATGAGTGTGAATATAAAGGAGAAAACAGACTGGACAGAGTATCAAGAAAGTATAAAAGTGCAATTGCAGGAATGGAAAAATAGATGGGAGAATGAAGGGGAAGTCCAGGAAATGAATGGGGATCTGATCAGGATTCTTAAGGTAGCACAGGAAAACATAGGTAGAAAGAAAGCCGTGGTTCAAAGTCTAGGATATAGAATAGACCTAGATCTGAAAGGAACCATACAAAGACAGAGGGTTACAATAAAGCATGGAGATTAGAAACAAAACAAAACAAAACAAAAAAAACAACCCCCCCCCAAAAAAAAAATGGCCCGAAGAGGATACAGAAGAAGCAAAGAGAAAATATATGGAATGTAGAAGGAATGTAGCAGAGAAGAAAGGAGAAAGGAAAGCCAGTAATAACGAACAAGTGACAAGGAAAATAATAGAGAATGGAAGATAAGGATCAGACGTCTTTTGGAGACAGGTTAATCGGCGTAATCAGAAAAAAAACAGGAAATCACACAGACAAGTAAGAAATACTGGAGGCTTTAAGGGAGCATTGGCAAGCAGTTACCAATCCACAGTCAATCAAGGGAACAGTACTAGGGTGTCAAGCACAATACACACAGGATCAATGGGATCAAGCATAATACACACAGGATCAATGGGATCAAGCATAATACACACAGGATCAATGGGATCAAGCATAATACACACAGGATCAATGGGATCCAGAGATGTGTGGCAGATTCATATATTGGGAAAAACATGACCCATATTCATAAATTTCAAACCCAACAGTGACAGCAAAGAGATTCCATTGTATCCAAAGCATCAACATTCACCTTCCAATACCAATGTGAGGAAACAAGTTTTGCTCCTGACTTGAGATAGGCAGCCACCCATAAAAGGCAAATGGTGGTTTTAAACCAGTCCTCTCAACCTTTGAAATATTCACCATTAACTGAAGAAATGTAAGTTTGCAAATGCCAAACTGGTTTTCATCTAATTCTTCCCGAGCCATATGTAAAGAAAAAAATCATCTGTCTTTAATAAGTATTCTTTATTTCCAAAATATTAGTAATATCCCGCTTGTCCCCACAGGTACCGACCCGTATCTCGCCATCTCCCGCCAAGTGAGACCAGGCAATTAGGCATGCAGTTCTGGCAGGAAATTAATATGCATTTATCCTATCAGGCAAAGTTCCAGGACCTGATGGTATCTTGATGACATCCATAAAGAGAGAGCGAGAGGAAATTGAGGATAGTTTATAATGTATTTTCAATAGAGTCAATAGGAAAACACAAGTAACAAAGGAATGGAATAAACTCAGGATTTCATATTTTCCAAAGAAGGGCCGAGGAGGCCAATTGGACCAGTGTAGGGGTATTGCCATTTTGTCAAATGTGGAGAAAATATCCATTAGGATGATATACCAGAGACTTAGTAGAATAGTTGGAAGGCTTGGTCTTCTCGGGGAAATTCAGAATGGATTCAAACCAGGCAGAAGGGTAGGTGATCACATATTCACATTGACCCACGTGTTAGAAGGGGTAAGACAGAGGCGGAGGGAAGTTTTCACAGGTTTCTTAGATGTGAGGAAAGCTTATGACAGGGTATGAAAATATGCCATATGGGAAAAACTAAGTGAGCTAGGATTTGGTGGGATCTGTCCTGAAATTGTGATAGCATTATATAAAGCTGAAGACTGTATGCTCTCATTAGGAAAAGTATAAGTAGAGAATGCATGCCTGGATATAGGCCTAAATCAGGGGAGTGTGCTGTCCCTGATTTTGTTTGCCCTGTATACTATAAAGTTCGGGGACCAGTTAATAGCGCGTAAAAAGGGAATAAAGGTAGGTAACCTAAAAGTCCCAGGTCTGTTTTTTTCCAGATGACATTGTACTTATGGCAGAGTCCAAGAAAGAACTACACGATATGTTGAACACAACAGGAAAATACGGGAATAAATGGAGCTTAGAATTTAGTAAGGATAAGAGCAAAGAGATGACTCTTGGGACGAAACCAGATGGTAATAAAAATAAAGAATTGGCAGTTTCAAACTCCAGAAGGTAGTAGACAGTTAAATGGAATTGGGGACTTTGATGAGTATGAATACTAATGTGTTAAGATAAAAGCAACAGGTAAAGGCCTGTTCAGGAATCAGGTGGCGAAGATTAAACAGAAAATGAATCACACAAAAGGGTCGATTAAAGCTACCACACTGAACAGTTTCAACACAGCACACACAGCAAGAGTATCATAGGTTAGAGCTGCAATGCCAGGGATGATATATGGCTTAGATGTGATTTCAGTAAGTTAGGGAGTTAAGCAGGAAAAGGAGAAAACACAAAATGAGATGGGGGAATGGATAGGGAGCACCACTATGTACAGCAACAGAAGCAGTCCTAGGAGAGTTAAGATGGAATAAAATCACAGACAGAACTGCCAAAGCAAAGGTAAAGTGCTGGGTATCTACAAGCAATGAAGTAGTCAAGGAACAAACAAGACGGGTCGCAGACATAAGTAAGTTGGCAGAGGATATGAATTTAAAGGAGATGATGAGGTTGGTGATTGGAAAGTGTATATAGGTAAGACTGTTACAGAGGGCTGGAGGAAATGCTGGAAAAGAGGAGTGAGAGAAAAGAGTACATTAAAAGCTTCCACATACTACAAAAGCCAAAGAGAAGTGTGCTTAGGGATTAGAAGAAGGCTTCCTTTTCAAAGTAGGGCAGGAGTGATCAATCTAAAAAACAGAAAACAGAAGTGGACAACAGGTAGTAATGCTGAATGTAAGGTATGTAGACAAGAGGCAGATGAGACAGTGGATGAATGGCTTTTGTGGTGTGATGCATATAGAGAGAAAGAAGATTTTCTTTAGGAAGTGGCACACGGAAGACTATAATAACAAGGGTCCAGAAGAGGTTCAGTGTTTAGAGGAAAGGAACGTGTAGCATGGGTTTTAGGTGTGAAAGGTGGCAGGAAATGTACTAAAGGTGTGCAGGACTCCCTGGTAAATTGCTCGGAGAAAAGAAATAAATTGATAGGGTTACATAGCAACAGACCAAATTAGAATTTCAGAGTGCAGGGAGGAAACGTAATGGTGATAGCCTTTATAAGGGCTCCCATGGGGTCCCCCATAGAAAATGGCTGAGTCTTAGAAGCGGGAATAGAGTGTATCAGGGAAAGTTTTCTTTTCTTTTCTTTTTCTTTTTTTCTTTTCTTTTTTTTTTTTTTTTTTTTTTTTTTGTGGGGAGGGGGGGGGGGGACAACAAGCGACGAGTGTAGGGAGGTACATCCAGGACCAGGGGTCTACTACAGCTGCGAGAAACTGTGTGGTGGACCCTTTTGCGGCAGCTATGATCCTGGAAAACATGACAGCACGAGCTGATCAGAATAACCGTGGTTGCCTCCGCCTCATCAGCGTTTACCCCCCCCCCCCCCCACGGGGGGGGGGGGTGTAACACAGGACCGTGGCACAGAAGCGGAGACCCACAGGAATAGGTTTATTATTAGTTAGACAGCTGTTTACACTGATAATTCGTGAACAAATGCAGGCAGCTTAAATCTCAGTTACAGGCAACTGACCTTAGCATGTTTTAACTTGACTAAAGTTATCCAACGTTCGCGAACCGAGTGGGTTGTAGAGAATGTGTAAAAAAACATTCAGGTCTTAATCAAAGATCAAAAAGGTATAATCTTGGCTGAATAGGGTAGTTACAGCTACTCAGTCAATTAAAGAAAACAAACTCCTAAATCAAGCTTGGCGCACCTTGCTCACTTTGCTGTCATCAAGTCATTCATTTTGTACAACAGACTTAAGAATAAACTGTACTCAAAGAAGCTTAGCATGCAATTTTTTTTTCTTTTTTTTTTTTTTTTATTACATATTTTGTTATCCTTATATTAAAAACTTGTGATTTTCCAGAAAAACAATTTGTCCCTTTCATGAAAACCCGAGAATCACAGATTCAAATGTGCTCGGCAAATTGTTAGAACCACCTAAGATCAATGTTGAGGGAAAATTTTCAGTTACTTATGTTGATTTTACAGCAGTTGCGTTAGTGTTACCAGCATCTATATATTAATTAAGATAAAGTGTGGTGAAAACAAAAATCGAAAACGGAACATCAGTTTCACTCCATATTCACCAGTTGTCTCTCTACCTACGCCCCAAGAGTTTTTTTTTTTTTTTCGATTACTTCGTTGCAAGACGGGCGCCATTATTCTGATGACGACTATGTCACGTGTTTAAGACTATGACATAATGACTTTGACATTCTACTCTATTTCACGAAGACAATGTGTGGGTCAATGGTAACGAGATCGCTCTGATAGCAGGAGGTCTCGGGTTCGCAACTCCGTTTTGATAGGAAGCTGTTTACCCCTTTTCCTTTCGGGACATTTTTTTTGTTTTATGGCAATGCTTTGAGGTCACGTTTGCATTCTTATTTTTATTATTTTTTTTACACTTTTTTTATTTTATTTTATTTATTTATTTTTGTTAAATTCCATAAGTCATCATACCAAAGGTGCCAAGTTGCCCAACATATAAAACGGGTGCTCAAGCTGAAAAGTTTTACAAAAAGCGGGAGTCCTATTATATCATAATGGAGGAAACAGGTAAAAAAGCGGGAGATAGACAAATTTCGGTGATTTTTATCATTAGAAAAACGGGAGATCTCCCGTCAAATCGAGAGACTTGGCACCTCTGTCATTCGCCAGTTACGTCAACTATTGGGCCGTTCGAACTCCTCCGGCCCTTTTTCCTGCGGGCTTCTCCGGCAAGGCAACGCATGCGTACAGATGACCAACGCGGCACATGTCACGAGGCAAGAGTCGAGACGGGTACACTGCTGTGCATCGACCATTACTATTATTCGAGGAATTAAGTGTGTCAATTCAGAGAGAGTGCGGGTCAATGGTAACGCACTCACTCTGAAACAAAACGGGTCTCGGATCTCTTTGGCAAGAAGTTTTTTTTTTTTTTTTTTTGTTTTTTGTTTTTGTTTTTTCTTTTTGTTTTGTTTTGTTTTTGTTTTTTTGCTTTGTTTTTGTTTTTGGTTTTGGTTTTGTTTTTTTTTGTGTTTTGTGTTTTTTGTTTTTGTTTTTTGCCCACTTTTCCTTTCGGGGTATTTTTGTTTCCAGACCAATTTAAGGATCACATTTTTATATTTATTTTTCTTTTGTATGTAAATTTCATGAAAAAATACACGTCTATACCTTTCGCAAAATAAATTTTTAAAAAAATGAATGAATGAATGAATGAATAAATAAATAAATAAATAAATAAATAAATAAATAAATAAATAAATAAATAAATAAATAAATATTTATATTAATAAATAAATAAATAAATAAATAAATAAATAAATAAATAAATAAATAAATAAATAAATAAATAAATAAATAAGTAGAATAAAAAATAGATTAATACTTAGTTACTTTAACTTTCACAACAAGGACAAAAAGACATTTTCACAGTGTTATTCTTTACCACACATTTGTATACATGTATTGGGTTTTCCCTACTGATCCACATGTGACCTACTTAAAAGTCAAGCCTCCTTGATAATGGTAAGTTGAGATATTGGTTTAGCATGTTATAGTGATACAAGCTTTTTTTCAAGAAACTAACCAATTTTCTATCAGTGTCCACATTTCTTCCGTGCATTTCACGGGTATACCGCTAGTCTATATGTTAATACACATTGTGGTAAAGAAAAACTCCAAAACGGAGCTTTGTTTTTACTCCCTTTTCATCAGTTATATCACTAACCACTCCCCGAGTATGTTTTTCTCTTATCTTTTTATTTTTTTTATTTATTTTTTATTTATCTATTTTTTATTTTTTATTTTATTTTATTTTACTTTTTTTCTTTTTTGCGAGATTGCTCAGACAGCTTAATTTCTCTTCTCAAACATTTTAATCGAGCAGTCGCTTCATTGCAAGACAGACGCCATTATTCTAGTGACGACTTTGTCACGGGTTTGAAATTGTAACCTACTGTTCCCTTTATTTATGCTTTATATTTAGCCAAAGCTGTAGCGGGTCTGTTTGTGGCGCTTGCTTTCTGTTCTAGTGCTCTCGGGTTCAAACCTCGAGCAATCACTTTTATCTTTTTTCTTTACTATTGCAAAGTTTTTGTTTTTTATTAAAAATGAATCTTGGGCAAAGCAGTTTATTTTTTGCTGCTGTTTTACTTCCAGCATTGAAAAAAAAATCGCATATTACAGTGACAGGGGTTTTTATTCAGGAAACTGACCTTTACTTTTATAAATGTCTACATTTATTCCGCGAATTTCATGGATATACCGCCATTCTCCCATTATCACTTTTTTAAACCCTTTTTTTAAATTTTCATTCCCCCTCCTCCTCCACCCCGTCCCGCGCAAAAATTGAATTGTTTGATTAATAATGCCATTAAAAACAAAAAACAAAAAACAAAAAAAAAAACAACAAAAAAAAAAAAAAAACAAAAAAAAAAACAAAAACCAAAAAAAAAAAAAACACAAAAAAAAACCGCTCAAAAATTATAATCTTCGGGATAGCATTTTTTTGGTGTTTTTTACTTCCAACATTTTTTTAAAATGCATATTATAGTGACAGAGGTTCATTTATTCAGGAAACTAACCATTCTTTTTACTAGTATCTAGATTTATTTCGCGAATATCATGGGTATACTGCCATTCTCTCATTATCGCAGAGGTCTTTTTTTATGTCACATTTTTATTTTCACCCCGCCCCCCATTAATCCTTCACCTCCCCCCCCCTCCAAAAAAAAATGAGCTGTTTGATTTATAATGGCAATTTCAAAGGAGAAAATCCCCCGGCCTCAAATGAATCTTGGACATGACTTTTATTTTCTTGGTGTCTTTGGTGGTGGTGGTGGTGGTGGTGGTGGTGGTGGTGGTGTGTGTGTGTGTGTGTGTGTGTGTGTGTGTGTGTGTGTGTGTGTGTATTAATTTCCGAGTGATACATCGTCGCTTGCTTTTTTGTCCTCGCAGGTCATCAGTTTGCCCCTTCGAAATTCTCCAACCCTTTTGCCTTCGGGCTTCTCCGACCCTTCTCCAGCAAGGCAACGGGCAGAATAAATAATAATAATAATAATAATAATAATAATAATAATAATAATAATAATAATAATAATAATAATAATAATAATAATAATAATAATAATAATAATAATAATAATAATAATAACAATAATGATAATGATAATAATAATAATAATAATAATAATAATAATAATAATGATGATAATAATAATGATAATAATAATAATAATAATAATAATAATGATAATAATAATAATACCAATAATAATAATAATAATAATAATAATAATAATAATAATAATGATAATAATAATAATAATAATGATAATGATAATAATAATAATGATAATAATAATAATAATAATCATAATAATAATAATAATAATAATAATAATAATTATAATAATAATAATAATAATAATAATAATAATAATAATAATAATAATAATAATAATAATAATAATAATAATAATAATAATAGTAATAATAATAATAAGAAAATAATAATAATGATAATGATACTAATAATTATAACAATAAAAATAATCATTATCACGAAAGTCACTAGATTAACTGTGTATGCTCAACTGTCACTCCAAAGAGACATTAACTCAGTTTTATCTTTCTCCACTGCATATTTCTCTATGGAGTTTTATCTAATGACCGGTGACCTGCTCAGGGGTCAAGCTTCACTAACTGCATGTTTAATGCTCAGTTGAGATGTCGGTTTAGTGTATTAGAGTAACAGAAGCTTCTCCCAGGAAACTAACCACCTTTGAATAAGTGTCTTCATTTATCCCGTGAATTTAACGGGTATATAACGCTAGTTCAGTTCTAATCCCTGTGTGTCTGAAGGCGTTTACAGTCAATATGACCTCTCCAAAGAGAAATTAATTGAAAGGTGAGGTAGCAGTTATCAGAGTCAGGAAGCAGGACGGAACGAGCATCCGTGCTGTAGTAGCAACAACCATCAAGAGGAAAGCAGACACCGTGGAAACCTTGGAACAGAACTGTGAAAAAGATGGAAACAGACAATGCATCAAATCAGTGAATGATGAGATCAACATTCTTACCTGGGAGTGGGTGCAGCGCAACGGTAACTCAATATTCTTATCTCATGCTGCAAGACAAAGCAAAAATATGGCATCATCTTTGAACAATAAAACGTTAAAAGCATCAAATGGCTGGCTAGACAGATTCTGCAAGCGTCACAACATTATTTTACTGCCAAATCTGGTGAGGGAGAGTGTTCTGCCTGACGCGACTCTCACCATCGAGGGAAAAGAATGTAAGGGAGGCCAAAAGAGCAAAGAGCGCCTGACAGTGAGCAAGGAGTGCCTGACAGCAACCAATGAGCGCCTGACAGTGAGAAAGGGGGCGCCTGACAGTGAGCAAGGAGCGCCTGACAGTGAGTAAGGAGCGCCTGACAGTGAGTAAGGAGTGCCTGGCAGTGAGCAATGAGCGCCTGACAATGAGCAAAGAGTGCCTGACAGCAACCAATTAGCGCCTGACAGTGAGCAAGGGGCACCTGACAGTGAGTAAGGAGTGCCTGACAGTGGGCAAGGAGCGCCTGACTGTGAGTAAGGAATGCCTGACAGTGAGTAAGGAGTGCCTGACAGTGAGTAAGGAGTGCCTGGCAGTGGGCAAGGAGCACCCAACAGTGAGCCGTTGTGTAAACATGGCAGGAAATTTGAAAAGACGCTCATTATCTCTTCGTGCAAAGATTGAGAGTGGCAAGTGCGTTGTATTTGTGTCTTTTTGTCCAGAACCACTTCCTAGTGGTCATTACCCTATTCCACAGTTCTCTCTGGAACTCTTTACTGTCCATAAGTTAACCTGTCACTGTCTAACCTACATATAAATGGATGTACTACTGTCCATATTGCACACGTGCCTCTATAGAATTTTGACATAGGCGGTATTAGCCCAAATAAATGAAAGGGTCTTCAGCGGGTAACTACTCACAACATGTTTGGCAGCTTCTACCCTTGTCACCTGCAGATGTTGTAAAGGGTATAACTCTGCTATATGCGTGCATGTTTGTACAAAATGTCATCAATAAAATAAAGTCATACCAAAAACTGCTACAAAATGCTTCTTCGGTGCAGGCTTTCCAGCTGAGACATCACAAGATGCAAATATCTGAAAAGGGGTCTGTAGGGTCTGGTTCCGCTGGTGCAACACAGATGCAGCAGAGTACACATAGCCATGGGACCTACCGTATCACAGCCATGGCCTAGCACAGCCCATGGACGCACAGTCCTTTCCTAACGCAGGCAGCGATGTACTTGTGCAAGATGACCATTGACAGAGCGAGGTGCAGCGAATTCTTAATGACGTCACGGCTACAAGGGATTCAGAAAGGGGTGGTGGGGGGGGGGGGGTACTCCAACTATAGTGGTAGGTATATAGGCTCCGCGGGAATGTCCCCCTGTTTTCCACTACATGTTGACCTTTGACCCCCATTTTATGAGCTCAGGCTCCAACATCGACCCTTGTTCTTTCAAAAGTGAAAAATAAAAATCTCTGGATTTTCCTCACGCGACGGTTGAACGCTGCTGATGCTGACCGATCTTTGTATTGTGTTTGTGAAAAATGACAATGTCTAGAATGGAAATGTTGAATTATGACCCCCATTTTTTGGCAAATGTATAATTTTGACCCCCTATTTTGGGGTAAAAATCACATGTAGAAAGTAAGGGTTTTACCCTTCCAGAGGGCCTTTATACCCTTTTGAGATCAAGTACCCCCCCCCCCCCCGATTCAGACTGTGAAACTGAAAATTATCATGGTAATGAACCCGAGTCTGAAATGCTGATTTCTTCAAATAGTGATGTTCTCAAGTGGGCAAATGAGTTCTGCAAGTTTGCTGTTAACAAAATTCTTGGGAGTGTTTTGAATATGTGTCAAATTGTGTAAGAAAACGAGGAGGAACATGGTTACAATGCACTTCACTGCCAAGCAGCGGGCATTGAATAACCTTGGTAAACGTGCTTGACTGAACTGGATTGTGCACTTCATGAACAACGTTCATCATGCCTCCTTTTGAAAATCAGTGAAGTGCGAATTCCATATATTTTAAGAGTTAAAAAACTGATGAGTACTTGCACGAATAGCGAAACATGTCAAAAGTAATCTATGCAAATACAGGAAGAATACTGTGTGATATACATTGTGTATAGCATGGACTGGACAAGAGTTAAAAGCACATTAGTGATGTACACGTGCACTTGTGAGCTTATGCTCACTCTGTTTTTTTTTTTTCTTTTATTTTCTTCGTTTTTTGAAGTAAATCTGTCAATAAAAACCATGTGTCAGTTTTTATTATGTTGAATTAAAGGGTTAGTTATCATGCACATAAATGTATTTGCTTACATGTACATAGAAAAATATTATATGTTTATACATATGTACATATATATATATATATATATATATATATATATATATATATATATGTATATATATATATATATATATATATATACGTTCATTGTACCTTGAGGTCTCGCAACTTCAGCCCCTGCCTAATGTGGACACCTGTAAATTGTGGACACTTCTGTTCAGTCCGAATGGTATTCGCAAATGACAGGTCTCTCTCTCTCTCTCTCTCTCTCTCTCTCTCTCTCTCTCTCTCTCTCTCTCTCTCTCTCTCTCTCTCTCTCTCTCTCTCTCTCTCTCTCTCTCTCTCTCTCTCTCTCTCTCCGTCTCTCTCTCTCTCTCTCTCTCTCTCTCTATATATATATATATATATATACATATATGTGGGTGTAAGATGGTGTGGGTGTGGGCGCGTGTGCGTGTGTGGGTGTCTGTCATACTGAAAACCTCCAGAGTAATCCTTCCCTGGTCAGAACACCGGTGTAGAGTAACTCGATCATAGAGCTATTTTTCGATATGGTAAACAATAAAGAACTCTCAGACAAATGACACGCTTAAGAGAAGATAAGATAAACAGCTTTACTTCAGACTAAAAGTCCATATATACACATCACATACATAAAAATATATACAAGTTGGTAAAATAGTATAAAGGATGGTAGGATCAGCCTCCGGTGAGGATGGCTCGCCACTTACGTGCAAAGATGGAGGTTGGCATGTCGCTGTTCTTAGGTTTACGAAGTAACTCATTTGTGCTTTTGTGCACCCTGCAAAGAAAACTGTACACTATTTTGCAGATCAGCTCCTTGAATGATAAAACGCCTCTCTGTACAAACATATTGCTAGCCGAACATGATTTTTGAAGACCCATAAGCCATCGAAATGAATTGTTGTAGCACACTGAATTTTTTTGGAATACTGATAGCCTGTAGTTAACCCAAAGCTGGGCTGTATACAGTGACGTACAGTAGGATTTAAACAAGCACATTTCAACCTCATCGCTGCAAGATAAAACCTTTCGTTTAAGCATGTTTACCCTGGGGCATAACGAACGATGTTGCCGACCAATGTTTTGATCATCAGAAAGTGATGGAGTAACGATGTGACCAAGATACACGAGCCTTTCGACAAAGTGTAACTTTACATTGTTGAGTTTTACAGAAGGGTTGATTTCGAACCGCACATGCATAGTAAACAGCATACAGACAGTCTTTTTAGTATTATATACAATATCATTCTCAGTTGCAAACTGCTCACAAACAAGAAGTTTTCTTAACCCCTTATCTGATGGAGATATAAGCACCAAGTCGTCTGCATAGCTTAAGTTATTTGAAGACGTTCCTCCTATATTGCAACCTACACCGCACTCAGCCAGGCGGTAATTAAGTTCGTCAACATATACGTTAAACAGTCGGGGGGAGATAGTCCCCCCTGACGAACGCCGTTTGACACACTGAAGTATTTAGAGAGGGAAGATCCCCACTGTACACTAAAGAGCTGTGTCTAAAACCATATCATAAGAAATTTAGAGCAAGGAAGGCTCTTCACACCAAATATACGACAATTAAGGTGTAAACAATTAGTTTACATCGTGCCCTAAACTGCAGTATTTTAGGATGATGTCAGCATTGTCTGATATCTGGAGCCTACATTATGCAACTACCTTATGCCGTGTGACGGCCATACGCTAACTGTGAAGGCTTCACAACCACACTTTGATGTCGAGGGCTTCACTGGCATGCAGTAACGGTGACAGCTTCACGACAATACATTAAGGGCGACGACTTAATCACTATTCATTAACGGTGACATCTTCGCAACCATACATTAACAGTGATGGCTTCACAACCATACATTATGGGTGAGAGCTTCACAACCACACATTATGGGTGAGAGCCACACAACCATGCATTATGGGTGACAGCTTGACAACCATACATTATGGGTGAGAGCTTGACAACCATACATTATGGGTGAGAGCTTCATAACCACACATTATCGGTGAGAGCTTGGCAACCATACATTGTGGGTGAGAGCTTGGCAACCATACATTATGGGTGAGAGCTTCACAACCACACATTATGGGTGAGAGCCACACAACCATGCATTATGGTTGACAGCTTGACAACCATGCATTATGGGTGACAGCTTGACAACCATACATTATGGGTGAGAGCTTGACAACCATACATTATGGGTGAGAGCTTGGCAACCATACATTGTGGGTGAGAGCTTGGCAACCATACATTATGGGTGAGAGCTTGACAACCACACATTATGGGTGAGAGCTTGACAACCATACATTATGGGTGAGAGCTTCACAACCACACATTACGGGTGAGACCTTTACAACCACACATTATGGGTGAGAACCACGCAACCATGCATTATGGGTGAGAGCTTGTCAACCATACATTATGGGTGAGAGCCACACAACCATGCATTATGGCTGAGAGCCACACAACCATACATTATGGGTGAGAGCCACACAACCATACATTATGGGTGAGAGCTTCACAACCATACATTATGTGTGAGAGCCATACAACCATACATTAAGGGTGAGAGCTTGACAACCATACATTATGGGTGAAAGCCACACAACAATACATTATTGGTGACAGCTTGACAACCATACATTATGGGTGAGAGCCACACAACCACACATTATGGTTGACAGCTTCACAACCACACATTATGGGTGAGAGCTTCACAACCATACATTATGGGTGACAGCTTGACAACCATACATTATGGGTTAGGGCCACACAACCATGCATTATGGGTGAGAGCTTGACAACCATACATTATGCTTGAGAGCTTCACAACCACACATTAAGGGTGAGAGCTTCACAACCATACATTATGGGTGAGAGCTTGACAACCACACATTCTGGGTGAGAGCTTCACAACCATACATTATGGGTAAGAGCTTGAGAACAATATAATATGGGTGAGAGCTTCACAACCACACATTATGGGTGAGAGCCACACAACCATGCATTATGGGTGACAGCTTGAAAACCATACATTATGGGTGAGAGCTTCACAACCACACATTATGGGTGAGAGCCACACAACCATGCATTATGGGTGAGAGCTTCACAACCACACATTATGGGTGAGAGCCACACAACCATACATTATGAGTGAGAGCTTCACAACCATACATTATGGGTGAGAGCTTGACAACCATACATTATGGGTGAGAGCTTCACAACCACACATTATGGGTGAGAGCCACACAACCATGCATTATGGGTGAGAGCTTCACAACCACACATTATGGGTGAGAGCCACACAACCATGCATTATGGGTGAGAGCTTCACAACCACACATTATGGGTGAGAGTTTCACAACCACACATTATGGGTGGAGCTTCACAACCATACATTATGGGTGAGAGCTTGACAACCATACATTCTGGGTGAGAGCCACACAACCATATATTATGGGTGAGAGCTTGACAACCATACATCATGGGTGAGAGCTTCACAACCACACATTATGGGTGAGAGCTTCACAACCATACATTATGGGTGAGAGCTTCACAACCATACATTATGGGTAGGAGCCACACAACCATACATTATGGGTGAGAGCTTGACAACCATACATTATGTTTGAGAGCTTCACAACCACACATTATGGGTGAGAGCTTCACAACCACACATTATGGGTGAGAGCTTGACAACCATACATTATGGGTGAGAGCTTCACAACCACACATTATGGGTGAGAGTCCTACAACCACGCATTATGGGTGAGAGCTTCACAACCACACATAATGGGTGAGAGCTTCACAACCACACATTATGGGTAAGAGCTTCACAACCACACATTATGGGTGAGAGCTTGACAACCATACATTATGGGTGAGAGCTTGACAACCATACATTATGGGTGAGAGCCACACAACCATGCATTATGGGTGAGAGCCACACAACCATACATTATGGGTGAGAGCCACACAACCATGCATTATGGTTGAGATCCACACAACCATACATTATGGGTGAGAGCTTGACAACCATAAATAATGGTTGAGAGCTTCACAACCATACATTATGGGTGAGAGCTTGACAACCATACATTATGGGTGAGAGCTTCACAACCATACATTATGGGTGAGAGCTTGACAACCATACATTATGGGTGAGAGCTTGACAACCATGCATTACGGGTGAGAGCTTCACAACCACACATTATGGGTGAGAGCTTGACAACCATACATTATGGGTGAGAGCTTCACAACCGTACATTATGGGTGAGAGCTTGACAACCATACATTATGGGTGAGAGCTTGACAACCATACATTATGGGTGAGAGATTCACAACCACACATTATGGGTGAGAGCCACACAACCATGCATTATGGGTGAGAGCTTCACAACCACACATTATGGGTGAGAGCCACACAACCATGCATTATGGTTGAGAGCCACACAACCATACATTATGGGTGAGAGCTTGACAACCATACATAATGGTTGAGAGCTTCACAACCATACATTATGGGTGAGAGCTTGACAACCATACATTATGGATGAGAGCTTCACAACCACACATTATGGGTGAGAGCCACACAACCATGCATTATGGGTGAGAGATTCACAACCACACATTATGGGTGAGAGCCACACAACCATGCATTATGGGTGAGAGCCACACAACTATACTTTATGGGTGAGAGCCACACAACCATACATTATGTGTGAGAGCTTGACAACCATACATAATGGTTGAGAGCTTCACAACCATACATTATGGGTGAGAGCTTGACAACCATACATTATGGATGAGAGCTTCACAACCACACATTATGGGTGAGAGCCACACAACCATGCATTATGGGTGAGAGATTCACAACCACACATTATGGGTGAGAGCCACACAACCATGCCTTATGGGTGAGAGCCACACAACTATACTTTATGGGTGAGAGCCACACAACCATACATTATGGGTGAGAGCTTGACAACCATACATAATGGGTGAGAGCTTCACAACCACACATTATGGGTGAGAGCCACACAGCCATGCATTATGGGTGAGAGCTTCACCACCACACATTATGGGTGAGAGCTTGACAACCACACATTATGGGTGAGAGCTTGACAACCATACATAATGGGTGAGAGCTTCACAACCATACATAATGGGTGAGAGCTTGACAACCATACATTATGGGTGAGAGCTTGACAACCATGCATTACGGGTGAGAGCTTCTTTACCACACATTATGGGTGAGAGCTTGACAACCATACATTATGGGTGAGAGCTTTTAACCATACATTATGGGTGAGAGCTTGACAACCATACATTATGGGTGAGAGCTTGACAACCATACATTATGGGTGAGAGATTCACAACCACACATTATGGGTGAGAGCCACACAACCATGCATTATGGGTGAGAGCTTCACAACCACACATTATGGGTGAGAGCCACACAACCATGCATTATGGGTGAGAGCCACACAACCATACATTATGGGTGAAAGCTTGACAACCATACATAATGGTTGAGAGCTTCACAACCATACATTATGGGTGAGAGCTTGACAACCATACATTATGGATGAGAGCTTCACAACCACACATTATGGGTGAGAGCCACACAACCATGCATTATGGGTGAGAGATTCACAACCACACATTATGGGTGAGAGCCACAAAACCATGCATTATGGGTGAGAGCCACACAACTATACTTTATGGGTGAGAGCCACACAACCATACATTATGGGTGAGAGCTTGACAACCATACATAATGGGTGAGAGCTTCACCACCACACATTATGGGTGAGAGCCACACAACCATGCATTATGGGTGAGAGCCACACAACTATACTTTATGGGTGAGAGCCACACAACCATACATTATGGGTGAGAGCTTGACAACCATACATAATGGGTGAGAGCTTCACCACCACACATTATGGGTGAGAGCTTGACAACCACACATTATGGGTGAGAGCTTGACAACCACACATTATGGGTGAGAGCTTGACAACCATACATTATGGGTGAGAGCTTGACAACCATACATTATGGGCGAGAGCTTGACAACCATATATTAAGGGTGAGAGCTTGACAACCATACATTATGGGTGAGAGCTTGACAACCATACATTATGGGCGAGAGCTTGACAACCATACATTATGGGTGAGAACTTCACAACCACACATTATGGGTGAGAGCTTCACAACCACACATTATAGGTGAGAGCCACACAACCATGCATTATGGGTGAGAGCTTCACAACCATACATTATGGGTTAGAGCTTCACAACCATACATTATGGGTGAGAGCTTCACAACCACACATTATGGGTGAGAGCTTCACAACCATACGTTTCCACTGACAGCATCATAATCACACATTACTTGTGGCGGATCCACAATCATACATTGACGCTGGCGGTTTAACGTCCACATATTTACATGATTAACCCTGACGGCCTTAAAACCATACGTTTTTCATGGCGGATCCACACACACAGACACACACAGACACACACACATACACACACACACACACACATATATATATATATATATATATATATATATATATATATATATATATATATATATATATATATATATATATATATATATATATATATATATATATATAATGTTAATAATATACGGCTTTACAGCCATATATTCGTGGTAGCAGCTTCACAACCACATGTTGATGGCGCCGCCTTCATAGCCATGTATTCATAGTGGCGCTGTAACAGTCACATAAGCATCTATACAGTAGAGATGACGGCCTCACAGCCATATATAAGCGGCTTCACAGCCATATATAAAAATAGTGACACCTTCACAAACGTATGAATTAAGTAACGGCTTTTAGTCATATATCAACAGCGTCGACGCCTTCACGTCAATTGTTCACACACCAAAAGCTTTATGTGAAAACAATTCAAGATTGTAAGCAGCCGTACTTTCAATGCTGCTAACAGCAATGACAATGATAATAACAACAATTATGAATGGAAATGGAAAATTCAGTTCGATCTAAAACGCACCGAATGAGAGTCCCATATATATGAGTACCAGATATACACTAAAAACTTTAAAATTCAATTGATGATGTAATTGGAAGCATGACACCCGGAGGAGGGCCGAGTTCCTTAGCTGTTTTTCCGTCTGTGAAGCCACTAGGTAGGTATATGCGGTGACAAATTACCAAGAGTCCTTTGACTTCAAATTCGAAGTTGCTAGAAATTTTCGAAATTTCGACTTTTCAATGTCAGAATTTCAGTTTGAAAATGTCGATATTTTGAGTTCTAAAAAGTCAAAATTCGAACTGAAAATATCGAAATTTGAGAGAAAAAACGAAAAATTTCGACTTTTTAGAGTTACAATTTTGGCTTAGAAATGTCGGAGATTGGAGAACAAAGATTTGAAAATTCGAGAAAATGTCGAAATTTGCAGAAAATTTCGAAATTTAAGCCTAAAACCATCGAAATTTCCACTTTTTAAGTTAGATTTTCAGCTTGAAAATGTTGAAATTTCTCGACTTTTTCAACTTGAAATTTCGAGAAAAAAATCGAAATTTCTTGGATAAAGGAGTACGGTCAATAGCACTTCAGCATCCACCATTCAGTCCAACCCGCTCTCGTCATTGAAGAGGTGCAGAACATGCGCCTCGATGAAACTGTTTGACAAGTTCATCAATATGTAACTATCACAATATCCTCAGTGCACTGTCATCGACATCAAGCCAGCAGGCGATAGTGACTCATTGCAGAAAGTGAATGGGTTTTCAAATTCTTCCGAATGCATGTTAAATCCAAGGGTATGTTAAAGCCACTAATACCCTTCTCATGTAGGTCAGCCACTGGGTAACTGTGGCAGATTCACAACTATATTTAAACCTTCACGCTATAAAATTAATGTAAAAGTTTGGATGTACAAAAACAAACTGACGTGGAAAAAAACTTAGTCCCAACTGATTGGTGCTTATGCAGAAAGCCTTCTTCTGCCACTAAATTGAATATTGATGTTGGGGGCAAATAAATTGAGCAGGCTCAAACAGCGACATTGCTTGGTGTGACAATTGACTCCAGTCTCACCCTCCCCCCCCCCCCCCCAGCATGAGACAGAATGCACGGAATTATCTCAAAGACTGGGAGATCTAAAAAGGATTTGACATTTGAATTGCTTGGTGTGACAATTGACTCCCCCCCCCCCCCCCCCCCAGCATGAGACAGAATGCACGGAATTATCTCAAAGACTGGGAGATTTGACATTTGATGCCCAATGATCTCGCACTTGAAATTTTCTACTGAATTAGTCCTTCCACTTATGGACTTTCCTTGTACTCTTTCGGGCTGTCCTTCCCATTCCGTTTATACTAAATGGCAGGAGCGGACGTCACGTATACTTCTCCAGTGTAGCATTTTAGAATTTTCCCGCCAGCAGTTTTTTAAAGAAATAAAATGATTCCCCTTCTATGAGCGAGTGAGATTTAAAAGGAGTGTACACATTTCCGCGCATCTTAATGGGTTGGTACCGACAAATTATGCACAATTACAGAAATATTATTTGTGTAACTTTACATCGCTTTCACAACACACTTGCGCTACAAGAAGTGCTACTTGCAACAATTTAATTATAGCTAAATGAAGTCTCAAACTACACTCCTAGTTCGGTATTAGGTATTAAGATGAAGGGCCCTGGAATGTTCTGCCCACCGATGTTCGCTCAGCAAAATTTGCCGTGGTTTTCAAATCTTTGTATTTCAAAAGGTTGTTTGTAGAATTTTTAAACAAAATGTGGCCTGGTGCATCATGCCATTGGCATAATGGAACCAGGTAATTGCTGGATGATGATTGGACACTTTTTCTACATCTTAACCCTTAAAGTGCTAATCACTGCTATAGCCGTTTTCTCATTACGTTAAACATATAATGGTTAAAAGATTAAAATTCCTCATGCAGATACCTTTCATTCAAATACCAGCAAGTACAGTCTAACGCAAAAAGTAGTCTTAGTCAACAGCTTTCCTCGAGGCACTTTGCGCGCAATGCGCGCAAAGTGCCCCGAGGAAAGCTGTTGACTCAATCTTAAATCAGCACTTTATGGGTTAATATATATCTATAAATGTGTGTGACTATACTTTGTAAATATGGCCATATCTTTTGGATATATTCTCTCTCGGCTGGACCATGAAGAGAGCTAGCGTGTATCCACGTACCACGTAGTACCCAGGGTAAATACACGATCTTACATACTCACTTAGCCACAAATTGTACAAAAGCACCCAAAGGTAAATGTAGTCTGCTGCAGGGTTTCTGTTTGTTTATTCCTTTCTTGTTTTTTTCTGTTTTTTTTTTTTTTATTTTCTTTCTTTCTTTTTCTGTTTTTCTTTATGAAAACAGAATAGGAATGACTAGTGTCACGTGTACCGCCCTGATAACCTGCCCTTTGCGCAAGCTGTGCTCAATGTACGCCAAGATCCACCATTGACTGAGCCTCAATTGGACCAGAAAGGGGTTAGCAATTACGGCTGGGTGATGATGCCTTTGGAGCCATATATCAAATGTGTTGGTCATACATTATTGCGCCAATGAGCTCTTACATCACCTAGTCCCGTCTGGTTGGTTTAAACATATTTTATTCAAAAGAATGCAATTAGGAAGAAGGGCATAGCCCTATCTTCATTCTTTTTGCCAAAATAAGACGCATGCACAAGACTCGAGAAAAGTCGGAGTACAGACTTGGGTCTCACGAAAATCAATAGTTGGTAAAATGACAAAGACGGCGTTTCAGCTCCGAAGAGTTTGCCCTTCGCAATCAATTCTGGTACAGATAGCAATTTGATGACGTTATGATCGAAAGCACAATCAACGTTGCCGAATTTTATTGAATTTACACACAGGGGTGACAAAGCACTAATAGTTGCATGTAAGACATCACGAACAACGGTATACCTTGGACAGGTGAGGAAGAAATGCCACACACTTTCTGACGCAGTTCCGCATGGGCAAACAGGTAACTCTGAAACGCCGATTCTAAACAGTTGTTCACATGACTGGCTGTGACCCGTACGCCACTTTGAGTGAAAGATGGCCAGATGTCTTTTGCCAAGTTAAAGCTGGGGATATTTTAACCCTTTAAGTGCTAATCACTGCTATAGTTGCTTTCTCATTACCATTAAACATATAATGGTTAAGAGAGTCAAATTCCTCATGAAGATACCTTTCATTGAAATACCAGCAAGCCTTGTCTGAAGCAAAAAATAGTCTTAGTCAACAACTTTCCTCGGGACACTTTACGCGCATTGCGCGCAAAGTGTCCCGAGGAAACCTGTTGACTCAATCTTAAATCAACACTTTAAGGGTTAAAAAGTACACAAGAGAGTTCCAGTTTAAACTGTATCGAAGTCGGTGAATTACGAGTTGCTAACGGCAAGGGATTCCATAACTTTTTTGCTGATGGGGAAAACTATTTTTCCAAATAAAACTGTTCTGGTATGAAAAAGCGGCAGTGCAGGCCAATCTACACATTGTCTTAGGTTATAATGAGGGTTTTCATTCGTACCTGGCGCAATAGGCACAGTATATAACAAAAAGTCGGGTGTCAGTTTGTGATAATTTGTACACCAAGATTAGTTTTGATCTTTCCCGTGGATAGGTTTTTTCAACCAGTTGTTTTGTATATTTTAGCATCACGGTGGTATTCATGGCTCCGGTTACAATACAGGCTGCAGTCGATTGCAGGTCCTCCAGAAGTTTCTAATCAGCCTGTGTACAGCCATCTCAAACAACATTACTTTATCCTAAAATGGGTCACCTGACGGAGTTATAAATGATTGAAAAGGTTTTAGGATTGATGTGTAGTGCAGAGACTTCATTGTGGTCAACTGTCTTGCAGCTTCTGCCGCTAGGTGTTTCACACACACGTTGCATTTTAGATCGGATTCTAAAACGAGGCCTAAATGCTTATGACCGGGTACGTCCTCTGATAGGTGTCGTTGGAAGATAAGGAGAGGGTGGTGGTGGTGTGGTGGTGGTGGGGGGGGGGGGGTGGTGGTGGTGGTCCGCTTTAAGGATGTGAGCATTAAGTCAGTTTTTAGGGCATTAAAAGTAATGAGCCATTCTTATGACCATTAAAAGTAATAAGCCACTCTCATGACCATTAAAAGTAATAAGCCACTCTCATGACCATTAAAAGTAATAAGCCACTCTCATGACCATTAAAAGTAACAAGCCACTCTCATGACCATTAAAAGTAATAAGCCACTCTCATGACCATTAAAAGTAATAAGCCACTCTCATGACCATTCGTCTCCAGACCAAAGATGGCCATTGAGGACATTTGCAGCATATTCTTGATTTTCAGTGATGACATAAAGAGAAATATCGTCAGCAAAACGTTTAATTTTAGCACTAGCAATGTCGATAGTGTCGTTGATATAAATTCGAAAAAGTAGCAGACCTAAAACAGATCTATGGGTGACACCAGCCGTTAAGTAGCCCCAGCCTGGAGATTGTCCATTTAAAACTAAGCGCCGCCTCTGATAATGGAGGAAGTCTTTGAACGATAATAGAAGATTATCAGTGATGCCGTTTTTCTCTAGCTTGTGTAGAAGGACTTTGTGCCATACTTTGTCAAATGCCTTACTAATATCATAGGAAATGAACCTGACCTACATGTTTTTACTTATCAGTAGCTGAACACAATTCAAGGTAAAGCAAAAGTAATTGATTGACAGTTGAATCGCCGAGATAAAAGCCTGAATGATTCGCATATTTTACCATATTACCCCAGAAGAAAAAAAAATCCTTTTATGATCCTTTCCAAAGACCGACACCTCTACCTGCTCCATTTAGAAGGTTTTTTTTTTTCTATTTAACGCATTACAGTATAGAATCCTGCAAAGTCAGTATCAAGATTATTCGGCGACAGCAAACTTTCCAATGGGGCTATTATGTCATAATATGAGACTATACTAGCTCTTAGACACCTATTTTGTTCATGGGGCAGACTGTACACCTTCATGTGGCACAGGGTTGTGTCAAAAAATACAGCAGCTGGTAAAGGAACTGGATGGATATCCCCGGACAAAAATATAAAAAGTGAAGAAATAATACGTAGGTACATATCGAGACTTAAACCTTTGTTCATGATGGAAACCGAGTGCTTTAGAGGAAGGATAGCTTCATACCCCTATAGATGAAAGGGCAGGTCGGGTACAATGGGGGGTTCAGGTTAAGCTTTCATCTGTTCCTTGGCATGTACATAATGCTTATTATGCTGATAATGATAGCAGGGTGCCTACTATACCTATATGGTAGACAAAGCAAATAATCAACATCTGGTGTGATCTGAAGCTGGGTCACCAATTAAATGCGCCTCCACTTAATTGCTTATCAGTGATAAAGCTGGACTGTATGCTGTGCCTTTACATACAGCCACTTGTTCCCACTTATGAGGGAATGTTTTCAGCATGTTGAGATTTGTGTGTAAGACCATTCCCTATGGCACACTATTGGTCAATAGCTTTCATTGGCGTGGATGGGTCGTATTACACCTGACCTGCACCATGGAAAGCTATTGACTGGGTCATACTGTGACCAAGGTAAGCTATTGACTCGGTCATACTGTGACAAAGGAAAGCTATTGACTGGGTCATACCGTGACAAAGGAAAGCTATTGACTGGGTCATACCGTGACAAAGGAAAGCTATTGACTCGGTCATACTGTGACCAAGGAAAACTATGCCCGGGACATAGTGACCAAGGAAAGCTATTGACTCGGTCATACTGTGACAAAGGAAAGCTATTGATCCAGTCATACTGTGACCAAGGAAAGCTGTTGACCCAGTCATACTGTGACAAAGGAAAACCATTGACTCGGTCATACTGTGACCAAGGAAAACTATTTACTCGGTCATACTGTGACCAAGGAAAACCATTGACTCGGTCATACTGTGACCAAGGAAAACCATTGACCCGGTCATACTGTGATAAAGGAAAGCTATTGACTCGGTCATACTGTGACCTGGAATGGCTCAATGATACTAATGGAAAATGGATATTCGTTTTCAGCCTTATATTTCACATATGAAAGTACATGATGTATTTTTAAGCAGATGCTTTTCAATCTGTCCCACCGTCCTTTTGTCTTGTCGAGATTTAATCAATACATGGAAGGAAATTCAGCTGATGTACATTCCAAACTATGGAACGGACACTAGGAATGAAACATTATGGCATAATAATTCCATTACATTTGAGAGAAAAGTTATATTTTTTTAAACACTGGTATGGGCAACAAGGCAAATTCATAAAGGATATTGTTGACAACGGTGACACTTTGTAGTCAATTTAAAACCCGAGAAACAAAAAAATGGTATCAACACACTTTTTAGAACATTGCTCTTTACGATCTGCAATACCAGGACACTCGTACTGACAGTATCAACATTCCAGTAGTGTATATTAATGATATGTTTCACTGTATATCGCAGCTCTCTTGCAAACGAAAATATTGGTATCTTACTGATTTTATATTAAAATGTGTGGCAGCTGGTCAAATGAGGTGGGCAGAAACATTTGAAATTTCAGTTCCTTTTTGGGTGAACGTCTATAACCTTCCTTATCCCTGCACCATCAAAACAAGGTTAAATGCATTTCAATTCTCTGTACTCCATCGCTTTATTGTCCATAATTCCAGGCTGAAACAAATGGGGCTAATAGAGTCTGAACTATGACCTTATTGCCCATCAGTGGATTCTGTCATTTATAGATTTTAAGATTGTGATCAGATTCGAATATTTTGGACTACTTTGTAAGACTGGTGGATTAATATTTAGACTGAAGAAACTGTTGTACTATCTCCTTCTGCTGTTATATTTTGTTCACATAAATCGAAAAGTATGAGTGCTCTGAACAACTGTAATTTGCAGGGGAAATATCATATTAATCTTAGAGAATGTCAGAAAATGAATTTACAGTTAACAACTTTTTACATTATGTAACACACAAGTTAAAGTTGCTTGGCAACTTCGGTACAATCAGTCAAAACACAATCTGTTTATTCAGCAATCGGGTCCAATATCTTCGTTTTTGTTAGGTTGGCATAACGTCTGTAATAATGTGTTATTATATTTTGTAAACACTGAATGTGCATGGAGAAGAAGTAAAAAAATATAAAATTAAAAACAATTGCAGTCGAGGGTGACTGTGCACAAGAGAGGTGCACATACGTAAGAAAGGCGACAAACAAATGTGTTGTAATTCCGATAAGTCTGAAAAAAATTTTTCACGCAGTGGTTTAAAACAAGATAACAACATGTTTTTAATTTGCCGTTAATACAGCCATATTAAGTATTTGATTGCAGGGCAAAAATGATAATTTTGGTGCGTTGATAAAGTTTACTTCGAGTATTACAGTCCATATTCCCATGCAAATGTAAGCACAGCCAGAACCTAGACAGAAATGGGTAAATAACAGTAAAACCGGGAAAGCAAGTGCTGTGATCTAGTGCTGTGATCAAGTGCTGTGATCTAGTACAAGCTCGTTGTGTGAAAGAGTGTAAGACTGATGCTGCATTTGATGCTGTTTTTAAAATACAGAAAAATAAAATATTTATGGGGGCCTAAAACAGAACCGGAAATAAATATATGCATTCGACTTTGTGTTATACTCTAGAGTCACTTATACAAAAGGGAAAAAATCTGACCATCACCAATACGATATGCAAATTGAATGTTGGACAAACAGGGAAGCAGCTTTGGACCACCAATAATGTAAGTGGAATTAGATGTTGATTATATAAGCATTCAATTGTATTCAACATAATTTTCCAGTAATATTAGAAATAAAACGAGTCTACACCTGCTATAACGCAGTGCTCTGTTTTCCAGTAATATTAGAAATAAAACGAGTCTACACTTGCTATAACGCAGTGCTCTGTTTTCCAGTAATATTAGAAATAAAACGAGTCTACACCTGCTATAACGCAGTGCTCTGTTTTCCAGTAATATTTGAAATAAAACGAGTCTACACCTGCTATAACGCAGTGCTCTGTTTTCCAGCATGTTTTCAACTCACGGTGCACGTTTATTTATTCAATTTTATAAGTGACATTTTTTCCCCTTCTTTAATTTATCAATAATGCACTGTGTTTCATATGAAAATGTAAAGGCAATAAAATAAAACATGTTGTCATCCAATATAATCTAACAAATAATAACCAATTAGATCTAGGCTTGTAAAAGTCTAATTGACAAAAGATAACGAATATAGCCTCATACATGAAGAACATGTACATCATGGAGGGATACAGGACAGAAAGTCACGTGTAGGTGTGTGCACACGTTTATAAAGTATCAACGACTGGTCCATTTGAATTTAAACATACGCAAGTTCATTTCATTAAGATCGCAAAAGCATAATACAAAAGAAACAAGTTAACAACGCGTCTACAAGTGATGCCTGATACGTTGGCTTGTTGCAGCTTATTATAATAAAGTGTCTGCTTGCGATCCATGAAATATGTTATCGGTGCGAGATAATGCTGTCCAGTTTCCTGCCTGTAAATATCTGCGCATGGGTAATTAAGACTGGGGATTTGGAATACTCGCCCTTGGTGTCCCCAGGGACTGTGTTCGGTTCAGTATGGTAAAGCCGACCACACACTATACGACCCGACTGTCGGCGACCAGCAGTCGTGCATGGGAAGAACTCCCAACTTGTAACTTATCGCCGCACACTACATGACGATTTGCGTGATTTGGTCGTGAGGTAGACTTAGGCCTACCCACGAAAAAGATCATTAGTTTAACTTATAGGATATTTCTAAATAAGCCTCAAGTTGACGATATCTGGGTGCTATGAAAATGTGTATGGCTGTTTGTTTTCATTTGGATAGGTCACTGTATTCATTGAGTGTATGCCGGGTCATTGAGTTCAATGAATACTTTGCAGGGTCCCTGCAGGGTCACTGAGTAGGCCTGTTTTGTGGGTGACTCACATGTAACTAGTAAACATGTGGAATGAGCTAGAATGGTGACTTACATTCATATGAGGTGATCCAAACAGGTTTCAATGCACTGGGATGTGTGACTAATTGGAAAACTCTGGAACAATGGTGATATTTTCCCTGCTCTCTCTAAAGCAGATTATTTTCCTGACAGGGGAGAGGAGGGAGAATTCTGAAGGATCTGACAGCAGTTGTGTGTTGTCATCGAGCCAATGGGACTGTGAGCCATTGTTTACATTGTACCTATGGAGTGTGGACAGTGTCTTGAGTGGACCTGTATATTTGGTGCTACCCATTTACAGTTTGTACCTGTGGAGTGTGGACATTGTCTTTGAGCGGACTGGCATATTGTACCACACTGGAACCAAACCGTACCTCTGCGGGATTTGTACCAGATCACTGGGCACCTGCCATAGGACTTGGAGCTGTGGGACAGTACCCTTTGATAACCTCAGAAGGGATTACGATTTACCTAAGACTGTTTCACTGTTGTCATACCAGTGGAGATAAGTTTACCTACTTTGTACTGATTTTGATTGTTAATACGTTGTTATTGTTATATCATTATATCAAGTTATATCATTGTTGTCATTTTTTGTTGAGTTCTGCTACTATTCAACAGGTGGGCATCGTAACACTGGGCCTACATAGTTTTGCATGCTTTCATTGTGAGTCTGTTGCGCGTGAAAATAATCCGAGAATGGAACAAAATTAAGTGTGTTTGATGGACCTATGTGGGCCTATAGGCTATATTTCATGCTGTAGAATGTTTTATGATCTAAATCGTTCAACTGTTACAACGCCAGTCGTGACGACTGGAAATGGATCTTGTCGTGACGTCAGGTGTTGCAAACTAGATGACGAAACAGCCGCAGACCCATCGCCGACTGTCCGGTCGTATCGTGTGCAGTCAGCTTTACAAGCAGGTAATCTATTTAGCAAAGCTTTCTGTACTCTAAACACTGTAAGCAGTCCTTCGATCGCGTGTGCATTAATTACAAAACAAAAATATCTTGACATGAAATTATACTTCTTGAACTATAGATATGAGTCCCCAGGATCTAAAGTACATCAAATCATGTCCGGCTGTGTGAATTAGGCTCAGAGGAGAGGCTTAAAATCACCAGTGCTCCTTTATGGGTGACTGCCTCTATTAAGTCAGGAGTGAAAATTATTTCCTCACATTGGTATTGGAAGACGCATTGTTGATGTTTTTTGGTAACTTAGGATCTCGGCCTTTTCCTTTACTTAACTTTGTTCTCATTGCTTGTTTGAAATTAATGAATATGGTAATGGTTTTCTGAAGTATTTGATAGATACTCCATCAGGTGTGTTTTGCTGTGGGCCGTGTTCTCTGACTCATAGTTCAAATGGAGGTTGTGCGTTTTCTGTCATGTTCCAGGTTAAGAAATGTCACGAAATCGACGCAGGTCTACTTTTTTACTCTGTCATTTCAGCAGACTGATAAGCCAGGAACTTCAAAAAGTGACAGACCTACCATTTTTAACCTTTGATGCAAGTGATAGATTTTTAAATTTAAGTGGTCAGGTCTACATGCTTTGGAAAAGCATAGTTTGAATTGAATGAAGAAAATTTGAAAGGTCGAGTAGACCGATTAAAAACCACGAGTTGCCTTTTATGAGTGACTGCCTGTCTCAAGTCAGGAGTGAAACTTATTTCTTTACATTGGTATTCGAAGATACATGTAAATAAGTTTTTGCTGAATCTTGAACATATGCCTTTTATTGTATTAAACTTTGCTCTCATTGTTTGATTGAAATTTATGAACATGGGTTAGGTTTTTCTGAACACACACGTTAAATACGGAGCACGTGCTTACGTGAGTCAACGCAATCTTAAATTGGCGTAGCGTTAATAAATAGACTGAGCAATCAGGGAATCCTGTAAATGGTGACCAAAATTGACTACCTTCGCTCAAAATGCTCCGTTGATTGTTTGCATTTTGCTATTTTCAAGCACTTTTTATTTTATATTTTGCAATATTACATGCAAACAGTTCAGAAAATAGATAAAATTTACGGAATTTTGGTCGCGGGGGGGGGGGGGGGGATGGTGGAGTCGGGTCGAATTACCCAGACCTTGCAATTTAGACCACATTCCAACAACGCAAAAGTGCAATATTGCCTTTTTGTTCTGTGATTTTTTCATTTAATAAAACCCTAGTATATGTCTTGTGTTTTGATTCCGCCATGTAATATCTAAGGTATATCTGGTTATATGCATCTAAGGATGCCCAGTGTATGAATTGCATTGTCATACTTCCTTCAGGGGAAATGTCCATTGCACGACAGTTATTTGTTTCTGATGATTCTTAAGCACGTGTGGATGAATAAGTAACATGCGAATTAAAAACTGAATAAAGAATGCAGTAGCTTTTGAACATGTTTACTAGTTACGAGGCGAAGTTTGAATATTCATTAATGTCTTCCTATCAGTTAGACTCGCTGTTACTAACTTACTGGTGAATCTGCAGTGTGATCATTCTGCCAATAAGACTCGCAATTTCTAATTTACTCTGACCAGTTTCCCTCCTAATCCTTTCATGATTAGCACATGAGCAAGTGGTGACTTCCCTTTGAATTGGCAATATGGCCCAGCCAAGGGAGCCTCATCTCCCAAGCCGTATCAGTGTCGTGAAGGTAGTTGTGTCTTTTGTCCAGAACCATTTCTAATGGTCATTACCCTCTTCCGCAGGCAAACTGTACTCTCCATAACCTAACCTGCCACTGCCTTTCTTATATACATGTGGAAGTATTCTAAAAATGTCGTATTGCACACGTTCTTCTGTGGAATTTTGACATAGGCTGTTTATAAGCCCGAATAAATTAAAAAAAACTTTCAGAGGAAACATCGTCTTTTCTACACTTTATCTATAAACACAAACACCTGCCAGGTAGGTATAAGTCAATTCTCTTTTAAGTGGTCTCTTGTTAGCTGCAGGAATTTATAAAAACATTTTGTATCAGAACGTTTAAAATGAAATGGCCATACCCAGTAAAATCAGCCTACTGTCCCTTTTCTGGCCAAATAAAGTAAAATTGATTCATGTAAACATACGAAAATATTTTTGGAAATTTCATGACCCTTTGATATAAATTGTTGTATAAACAACATGATTTTTTTGATCTCCAAACGCAATGTAACATTGGCATATAAAAGTGGAAATAACTACTTAATGGTTTTCATAAACTGCAAATAGTTTACGCAGTTATTGGCCACATATGTGGCTACAAAATGGTCTCATAGATTTTTTAACACTGTGTTAAGTGTTGTATAAACAGCCATTTCTTTTAGCTTGAATTTCAATGCAACATGGTTATGCACATGTGGAAATAACTTCTTACAGCGCTTTTGTGTAATCTGGAAAGTCGAAAACGTGTGGATCTAGAACAATTTTTAAAGGTGCAGAAGTGCGGGGCACACACCCTCCCCCCCCCCCCCCCCCCACATGCCCAAATCCTTTGAGTTTGTCCTTTTCGCATCCCCTTATCCGCCCTCTCCTGGCCACAGAAGGTATTATCTCCATTGTAGTCCCGCCTGTACATATGCAACAAGCTTATTGCTCATAAAGCATAAAAAGCGATAAGCCTTTCGGGGCTGCCTCATCCTCCACGCACCCCCCCCCCCCCCCCCCTACTGCGCGCGTAAGGAAAGTTCACAGGATGATTATGCTTAATATTGATGTACGTGATAAGGTTAAAGTTGGCGATGAAGGCAAATATTTATCTTAATGTACGTGGTGAGGTTAATGTTGGCTATTTAGGCAAGAATGTTCATGTACATACTGAGGTAAAAAGTACGATGAAAGAATATATTCATTTTAATGTATGTAGTGAGATTAACATTTGCAATGAAGGCAATATTTATTTAAAACAGGTGCGAGGTAAATGTTGGCGATAAAGGCAAATATGTATTTTAATGTGCGCAGTAAGATTAACATTGGTGATAAAGGCAAAATTTTAGTTTAATGTGCGCAGTGAGGTTAACATTGGCGATGAAGGAAAATGTTTATTTTAATGTGCGAAGTGAGGTTAATGTAGGCGTTGAAGGCAAATATTTATTCTAATGTATGTAGTGAGGTTAACATTGGCGATGAAGGCATTTTTTTAATGTACGCAGTGAAGTTCATGTTGGCGATGAAGGCAAATATTCATTTTAATGTACGTTGCGAGGTTAACATTGGCGATGAAGGAAAATATTTGTTTAATGTATGTAGTGAGGTTTATCTTGGCGATAGAGATAAATATTTATTTTAAAGTACGTGATGAGGTTTACATTGGCGATGAAGGAAAAAAATATTTTAATGGACGTAGTGAGGTTAACGTTGGTGATGAAGGCAAATATGCTTTTAATATATGTGGTAAGGTTAACGTTGACGATGACGGCAAAAATTTATTTTAATGCACATAGTGAGGTTAGCGTTGGCAATAAAGGCAAATACTTTTGATGGACGCAGTGAAGTTAACGTTGGCGATGAAGGCAAACATTTATGTCAATGTACGCGGTGAGGCTAACGTTGCCAACGAAGGCAAGTGTTAATCTTAATGTACGTAGTAAGGTTTACGTTGGCGATGAAGGCAAATATTTATTTAGTACAATTTTGATTGGAAAAAAGTTGCGCATGAACGAGCATTGTGTTTTGTACAATATTGGCTAACTCTGTACAGAGTTACCGGTATTTTCTTCTAACAATGCGCACTCATATACACAATACGAATTGAAAAAGAATTTTACGAATTCACATGCTTATTTATTCATAGGCTTTATGTCAATTGCCATCGACCACTGTTAAATGTAGAGCGATTAATCAATTTTCGTCTACACTATACGTAGAACCCCGAGCATTTAAAACTGTGCAGTTTGTCTCCTGCAAAAAAAAAAAAAAAGAAGTGTGTCAATGTATTCATAGAATTAATGCAAATATGAGCAAGGTGGCAAAATGCATGGAGATGTGCCCCGAACTACTGGATGTAGATGGTACGGGCCCGTGCTCCTTGTCATTATAATGTCTTTTTAACGCCTTCACAATTGCAAAGCTACACATTGTCCATTTAGTTTGTGAGAGCGTTATGGTCGTGCTGTCGGCTGTAGAGATCTTTATGAACCAATTTATCGTAAAATGCACTTAGGCTCATGTGACACCCTTCAACATGAACATTTTACGTTTCTGTACTTTTGTTTGTGTTATCTTTATCATTGCCATCATCGATGGCACTACTTTCACTATTGCCATTACTGATAATGGTTGTGTCCTCTTCGATAAATGCCGTCAAGGACTCTCTCGAATCTATTCAGCTTGACGCGGCAAAGATATGCACTGGTGCCCTGAGGCACGACTCTCATGTCAAACTTTTACAAGAGCTGGGGAGGCATACCCTCCCTGACCTTCGTAAATACTTTAAATTGATATATTTTTTTTACAAAATGACACATGATCATATTCCTTCCCATTATTCCAATCTCCTGTCACCTCCAAACTTTGGTCGAACAACACGCCATTCGAGACCAATTCGGACCATCCAGTGCAGGACTCTTTGCTTTGGCAGCTCAATCTTTACTCCCTGATACTATCAAACTTTGGAACAACCTACCTACTCATATTAGAGATTCTATCTCGCTCCAAATCTTTAAAGCAAAATTCAAGACAACCTTGGTGGCGCCGGACGACGTCCATGACCTCTTTCCCTACGGCATCGTTTTTCTAATATCTGCTTCACCCAGCGGCGGCTAGGATTCTCCAGACTTAACTTTGACTTTTATAAAGAAAATGTAATTCCAAGAGCTATGTGCCACTGTTCCTTCCCGACTGAAGATGTAATTCATTCTTTCTTTTTAGTCCTAAATATGCCTTCCCTAGAAAGAACTTTTTCGATGTCACAATACCACTCTTAGCTCCCGGCGTTCACCCTCTAACTTGATAACCCGTATAGCTAGCGAGAGACTGATTTGTATTTTCCTCTCTGGTAGCAAGGAACTACCAGGCGTGTTTTAACATACAAATATCTGATGTAGTACAAAATTATCCAGTAGACGTTTGGATTTGTAATCCTTTCCTTAATCATGGAGCATTATCCTCTCGTTTTTAAGTCAAGTGACCTACAGGCTAAAACACATAAGCTAAAAGCATTCCCTATCCTGTCTGTCTTTTTATGTACGAACTTTCCGTCGACCAAAATTATATACATTTACTGAATAATTTGCTATAGTTACAGCTGGTTGCTATTGTCAATAGTGAATGGAACGCACAGTATCATTATGTTCTACTGTATTATCCTGATCAGTATTTAATGCATCTTTGACTATTGATATTTGTATATGGTCTTTTTAACTACTGATATTTGTATACGCTGATGGCAATATTTCCCATGTATACAGATCGTTAGGTAACATAGTTTGTAACTGTCCTGTACGTACTGTATATATGTGGTGTGTCTTTCAGTGTCTGGAGAACCCATTATATTAACGGTTATATGTATTATAGGATAATCCAGTATAAATGAATATGTTTGAACTAAACTTGTACTGCTATTGATTTGATTATGATTAGATCAATTATTGAACATGGTTGTGTGGTCTTCGACAACTGTCACACTGTTGTCACGGCGTGTCTGACCTTATTGAATCCATACAGTCTGAAGCTGTTGAAATATGCGCGGACGAATAAAGGCGCACATCACATGTCAACCTGTTACATTAACCCTTTCCCCCTCGAATTGACAGTTGAGTCAACAACTTTCCTTGGCATGAGTAGGGCACTAAGTGCCCAGCTCATACCAAGGAAAGTTGTTGACCTGGGGCATTTGATCTTGATAGGGCTTATCTACAATTCTTAGTCAAAATTGTTTTTCATATCTGTTGAAATTAGTTGAAAACACTCAAGCAGACGACATTTGACCACCAGCCGGTTTTGGCCGGTTTAAGGGGGAAAGGGTTAAACTGATTGAACAACACTCGGCAGCAGAGGGAAGTATTTTGAGTTGCTTTTTCTTTATAGAATATATCACAATTTAATACCTTCCTATCTCTCTCAACTAATTCCTCCGACTCTCAATGCTCATGGCCTCCGCGCACCAGCTCCATACGTCCCATCAACTGCAGAACTTATCGCTTGCACAAATCCTTCCTGACTGACACTATAAAGCTGTGGGACAATGTTCCATCCGATGTAAGAGACTCGATTTTTCCTCCAAATATTGATATCAAAACTGAAAGGAACTCTACCAGCAGTAGATGATGTTCCTGTTAACTATACACACGGACACAGATTGGCCAACATTTGTCATGCCTGGCTATGTCTAGGATTCTCCAGACTTTAATTTGATCTCTTTAAAGTCAACATCACCCAATACCCCACATGTTCTTGTACCTACCCCAATCAAGATGTGCAACACTTTCTGTTCTTTTGGTCAAAGTATTCAATGTACAGAATTCAAATTCGCAACTCAATCCCCCTTATTCTAGTTTCTGGCGTCCATCCGAATCTGACTACACACATAGCGAGTAACAGATAAGCCAATGCGCCAGTGCGCCTCGTCCGATGCCAGCTTCAATCATCCGCGTCATTATGCCCTAACACACACAAAAGCAACCCTCATTGCTTATATTTACATTTCCTTCAATTTTCACTGAATTATACGAAATTTAGAAATAGAATACATAAAATTAAGAGAAACGTCCAGAAACTGATTTGCCCAGCATGTTCAAGTGTTAAGTTCCGGAAACCCAGGTGGGCGTGGCTTATTGGATTGTGGGTGGGACACATGTGTTATGGTCCCATAACACACAAGAGTAATGTGTTATGGTCTCATAACACACCTGGCTCTCTCCTATACTTGCAATGTTAAAAGTTAAATTGAATGTAAATATTTTTTGATAGGTATTACGAAGTCCATTGTATTTAACCCATGCAGCAACACTTCCTACAGTCGGCAGCAGTTGCCCGCGTGGTTTAGATTTGGGCTCAGTATGTGCTCTCATAACTTTGTGTTTAAAACAGCGAAGTGTAAAGTTTGTGTACCATCGGAGATCATTAGGTTGAATGGGAGAGATACACAGCAGATGGCAGCGCCAGATAACTTTACCTGGTATCTAACTGTTAGAGATGCTGGCATCTGAGAGATAAACAAAATTAGCTTGTCCTATTGGTTGGCCATTTCCTACAGAAAGGGATGTGTCAAGACATTGTTTCCAGTGTATCTTCCTTATTGCAATATCTTTATTTAGGATACACTGCCATGCTGCTTGTAAATAACATTCCGACCGGACCAGACAGCATCCATCTACATCATTTGGCTCGAAACAGCTTCCCAAATGATACTCTCCAGGTAATTCCTAAATTGCGTTAAATTTGCTTTCTTGAAGTCCCAAATGTGTCTCATCTATACAGGATCTATTTTTCATTGAAATTCAATGGCAATTGTAATAATACAGTGGTCACAGTTAGCAAGTGGAGGAGTAGCTCTATGTTCAGATAGGAATTTGGGAATATTTGAAATAATTTGGTCCAAACAGGTCACCGTATTTTCGGTAATTCATGTGAACCAGTCAACATGCACGACGAGCATATGAGCAGTACACAAGTCTTGTTATTTACAACCAGAAGGAGTACCAGAATCGGTATTTAGATCCCCGGCTATAATAATAAAAGTCTTGACTCACAAGGTTTTACTCATTTTTATTTCCCACAAGAAATAGTTAACAATTTTATTCATCTCCCTATCATCTTTCTTAACAAATAGCGTGAATCTTTGGGGGGGGGGGGGGTCGCAGCAGTTGCGGCTACCTTACCAGGTACATTCACCGCATTAATGGCAGGCGGATTACACACACACACATATATTATATATGTTTTCCAAATTTTGGACTTTTCGGAGCTGTAGCGATACTGGCTGCCTCTTCAGGTTCAATCATCACATTTTATGTTCATAAAATATGTACATTTTATGCTGTGCTAGATTTGTAGCTTTCAGGATGGCAGCGGTAGCGGCTGCTTCGGCAGGGTCAATCCCCGATATTCATGTTTACTGTTGCATTGTTTTTGTTCTGTTTTTTTACATGCTTTGTTATAAGACCAAGTTTTATATGTTTTATATAATGGTTTATGCATATTTATCTATGTCACATATTTACTTGCATATGCGAGCTGTGGGAATGCTTGACCGCCGCAAATAGTCAAAAATCAAGTGATGTTACCAAGAATAAATAAAATTACCAATCAATAATAAATGATATATCTCGGAGACTGGATTTCTTTAATAGATCAATACCATCATGAAAATGCGCCCGAAAGGAACTAGTTGCGTTCGGGGCCTGTCCACACCGCTGACAAAGAATGTATTATTGGGCACGCCTATTTCAGCCGAAAGTAGTTCTGTTTCATGAGATTCCAAATCATAACGCCTTCAAACTGTAAACGATTCAGAACAATATACATTTTGTTAGGCCAATCCGCCAATAGATCCACGCGAGCGATTCCCAGGCAATATACGATGAATGCCTTAAGGGTCCCCACACACTAAGGAGCGAGATTACGCGATTTATCGTCGCATCCCAATCGCGGGTCAAAAAAAAAATCGCATCATCTCGCCCGCTGGTCTGGGCCAGATGCGTGCGATGAAGAGATTTTTTTTTTCCATCTCCTCATGATCGCAACAGCATCTCATAGCCATGCGATGGTTTTAGGACTGCAATAAATCATCGCATCATTGCATTTCGTCGCCGCTTATCTCAGACCGATCTCCAGTGGCCCACACCAAGGAGTGCGATGACGCAATGTTTTTTAGTTTCCGCTTTTTGCCAAAGATGGCGCTTTGGTTGTCTAGCAGCTGTTTAAAATTCTGACCCACAGATGTCGCTACATGAACTTCCCGGCCTGTCACTTTCGCAAAACGTGCCTCCGACACATTGTTTACAGGGACCCGTACTGTTGTGGTCAACTCTGGACAAGCTGGTATGCCACCCAAAATGGCTGCACGTAGGCCTAAAAAGGCCAAGACGGTCCAGAAGATTCGGAGGGCTGGAAATAGTAAAACACCTGTGAAATCTAGGCCGCAGAAGAATAGTGGGAGTGGTTCTGAGACTGAATCTGAGCCAGGGAGAGCATCTCCGCCTATTAAGACGCCGGGGAAATTCCGAAAACTGCAGGACACGCATGGTCATGGTAACAAGCAGAAAAATGACCACGACTTATTATATTCTTGCAATAAAAAAGTCTACGAAAACATGGACAGATATAAAGGCCTTATCATGTTTTAAAATCATTGAAAACAATTGTCTGTGTGTTTATTTCCATAATCAGGCACATTGGTTTATTAAACCAAAAGTTCTTTGATTACTAAGTTTTAGTAACGTATTCTGGTGAAAAACAATGTGTAGAATTCATTTTTACTTTATGGTTAGCCATGCCCTATTATTTAATTAAGGATGCACATACAAGCACTAAAATGGGAGTACCATTCGTATGACATATTTTCAATCCGTGAAAAGTATATAATATTATTTTGACCAGAACTTGATCAGTTATCTTGAAAGGGATAGCTGGCCCATTGTTTAATGATGATACTAACGAAAGATCGAGAATGTCGACCCCCAGTGCCCCACCCCTGCCATGATTATTAATGAAACTTACAGTCAAGAATTCTTTGTAGAGAAGTAACATGGTGGTTCTTTGCTGCTCAGGGTCGTCACGCCTTCGCAGCCATTCATGCATCCAAATTCTCTTAGCTCCTCTCTTCTTCCTTAGCTTGGCATTTAATTTATACATGATCAGCAGGCCCATAAAGGACGTTGACACTGCAATTTGTTGCGCCATCTTTAAAGACCGTGTAAATAGGTCGCATACACAATTATAGTGGGTCACCAACAGATGTCATTGTATCCATACAGTTGCAAAACTACATTGTTTCATTTGCTATACAAATAGGCCTACGTTGTGGTGGACTGCATTCAATCTCGGCAAAAATCGCGCGCACTGGTGTGGGCTATTGGATATAATCTCTCGCACAATCGCAATCTCAGTGATGTGGGCAGTTCGCGATGGTTATCTCAGGGCCTATGCGATGAGGAGATTTTTCATGCGATCGCCGTTTCGTTCCACGCGACATCGCATCAAAATCGCGTCGCACTATCGCGTTAGTGTGTGGGGGGTCTTAAAAAGTGGATCGCCCGGTGTCGAGTCAGTCAGAACGTTTCGGAAAAAGCTTTCATGTCAAATTCATTAGCGATATCTGCGCGGATGTGTCTTAGGATATTGACTACTAGGAAGTGGTTCTGGGCAAAAAGACACAAATACAATTAATTTACCTTCGTTTAGACCTCTATAATTGAATGCCACGAAGGCCGCTTTCCGGATCCGGATTAAGATTAATATCACCTGAGAGCAGAATAACAAGAGGACAGATTAATAACAAATCATAACAAGTACGTTTCCTGTCCTTATATAAAAAAATAAATGTAAATTACAAACAAGGTCCCATGATATGCAGCGGGACAGCGATGTAAAAAATTCCAATTAATAATATAAAATACAATAAGGAAATCACGAGAATCGTAATAGGATCACGTGTACATGTAAAATGTATACATGTGACTGTAGTATCTAGGACGGCTGTATACATGAAGTGCAAGTACCAAGTACAGAATTTATATATCTATCACGTATACATTTGTGAGCCCACCAAATTAGACATTTTGCCAACAGGACGTGCCGCAGCCACACGGTATCGCAACATAAAAAATATTCCAGTGCATATCGTACAAAATCATTACGTATTTCGCACAGTGAAAAATATATAATGTTAGAGGCATACAGAACCTTTGATTTTCATTGCAAAATAGGTCACCGAGAACACAAAATACCATTGGTGTGTGAATGTTCATCGCACCGGAGCTGATGCAGACCAGTTTGTAAATATGGTCGAACTGAAAGTTATCAATGCTTTGCATGCGGTGCAAGAGATGTAATTTAATATACACTGTATATCATGACATATCTTATGGTAACTTATTCTTAATATATGTGCTCCATTAATGTATATACACGTAATTTTGAATGGAAGGAGCTCATTATAAACATAGCGACTCGCACGTTTCATAACATATTTTTGCAAAGAATACTAGTAGATAGAATGCCACGAGAGTGAAAACTGTTGTAGTATATGCTGTATTAGAGCACATCGAGAGCAAGTAATTTTATACACAACCTAACAATGATATATATGTATATATATATATATATATATATATGTGTGTGTGTGTGTGTGTGTATATGTATATATATATATATGTGTATATATATATATATATATATATATATATATATATATACTCTTCGAATGTTTTAAATCGACGCATTGAACATGAGTTCGTTTGAATGATACAAAACACACAATATGTGGTTTTCCTTACGCTTGATTACAAGACAGTACTTTGTCGAACAATTATATATAACTGGTAGGTAGCAAACCCATGCGTAGATTACCCTGCTTAAAGTCCACACAAAGAGCTAGGGTGTAAATGACACCAATATACGAATAGCACGGGTACGTAATCTCGGTTGCGTAAGGCAGGTAAAAACGCCCCAACATATGAAAAGTAATGATGACTAACATGTAGTACATAGATACATAAGAAATGTATAACTGACAGAAAGTACTTTATACTAGTAAAAAAGAAAAAAAAAGATAGAAAGAAAAAAAATCATCTGCTTAGCCCCAAATGCAATTTGCCGTTTCTGATGAACGTAGAGGCGCATATCAATCGCCATGACGGGCGTGACAACTTTATACAAAACCCGTAAACACAGGTAGGAGTATATAGTAAGTCAGCATGTTGTACACATCCAGGGCCAGCAGGTGGGATTTGGGAAGCTAGGCTCACAGATGAAACAACAATAAATACTAAATTGATAGCGAGGTTTTGGTGTCCAAATATGTGTACTCGCTCAGGAAAAAAATCGAAGTGCTGGATCCAAGAAGTAAATTAAGAGAATTGTCACAGAGGCTCTATTTAGGAGTTCCATACCCCCATGTGGCAATTGGACATAAGTGTCAAAAACTTGTCATGTTACTGCAAGACCAACGTAACAGTGCGTCTACGTATATATTCACTGGTAGTACGAGCGTGAAGTCTAGCATGAGCACCCATTTCATACATGTGTATGTCATCGAGGCAAAGATGAAGTGTGCAAGTTTCGGGTTTCCCAGTACTTTTGATCAGGGATGTAAACACACACACACACGCACGCACGCACACACACACACACGCACGCACGCACGCACGCACGCACACACACACATATACACACACACACGCACGCACGCGCACACACACACACACACACACACACACACAAGAAAAAATCAGGATTATCAATCAGTAGTATCACCAAGGAAGTATGAGGATCGCCCAAGGACTATAAGGTACATTCCCTAGTAAGTACTCATATACATGCATTGTATGTAAACAAAGCCTATGAGTTTTGTACCTACCATATATCCGATACTTAGGGGTGCAACCCACTTGCATTGTATTACACTACTAGAGCCAAAACGCCAAGGAAGTCACACCCTCGGCGCTTCTGCCGAGATATGCCGAGGATGTTTGTACAGAAATCCGTTTCTCGGCATCTTTCGGCAATTTGGCCGACACACGCTGGGATAATCAAGTGTATCTGTTTTCTTTCAGCAGTCCTCCACATTTTTGTAGAGAAACGCCGAGATCTGCGGCAGTGCTACTCTCCCCTCGGGTTTTCTCGGCGAAAATGCCAAGATAGTGTCTAGAATGAAAAGCACCTTGGCGTTCCTCGGCATTTTTGCTGAGAAATGCGTAGGTGTGGATTCGAGGCTTTGATATCTTGGCGTTTTTCAACATTCTAGGAAGAAGATATTCAGGAGAAGTACTTGTAAGCATTTTTCAGGGTAATGCAAAACAGACAAATACCATTCATTCATTGTAGAACATAAACGACTGAACTTTACTATTTATGAGACTCATTGATACCTGCTAGTATTAACTGACATTTTAACCACGTCAAGGAATATGAGTGACGCAAACCCTCCATTCAGATTGATACAGGAACATTTCATACCCCCCAGCATTTACATCTAAATGAGGTAAAAACCCTAAGTAGTAAGTTATCAAATGCATTGAAAAGTCCTTGCTAAAGTACACAAACAGTGGTACCTTTCAAATAAGACCAACCCTAGTGCCAGAAAAATGGGGGTTTAAGCTGCAAGTGATCCTGAAATAAAAATATATATGACAAAAATACAACAAAGTGGCACGAAACTTGGAACAAAAACCTCTCTCGCCATACACGTGGGTCTGATAACCAGGGTACATTGCGAATGTGCATGTATTATAAAACTGTTAGCGCTGAACAGGCTATGTTATTTGAAATGGTATTACCAAGAGTCAGTGACATCTACAAGTACATGAGAGACACGAGCATGCACTAATAGGGTCATAATAGGGTCATAGACATGCAGAAAACAGCAAATGAATGTAAACATATCAGAAAATATATATTTTCTTAGCTAATACGCCACATAAATAAGTACATATTGATACTATTCCCTGATAATGTAATATCTAATCGTGCAGTCTATTGCTAGGTATCTTTCAAGCTCACTTTCAATAACTATGCTACAAAGGCGTTTTCATTAAAATCTAACATATGTGTAAGTAGTGACTTGCATAATCCACAGGTATTTCAAGTTCATATGTAAGTAATGCTTGCTTCTACATTCTTATTTTCAAAGTGCAGGGCAATTTTTTGTTTTGTTTTTTTGTTTTTTCGTTTTGTTGTTGTTTTTTTTTTTTTTTTTTTTTGTTTGTTTTGTTTTTTTTGTGTTTGTTGTTTTTTTTTGTTGTTGTTTTTTTTTTTTTTTTTTTAGGTTTTGTATTTTGTTTTGTTTTGTTTTGTTTGTTTGTTTTTCTTCTCCTTAAATGCCAAATTACCGAAAAACACCGAGATAAGAAGGGGGAAAGGTATCTTGGCGTTTCTTAACATTTATACCGAGAAACGCCAAGGAGAGTAGTATTTCTGCAGACCTCAGCATTTCTCAGCAAAAGTGCCAAGGAACGCAGAGAGAAAACAGACAAGCTTGAATCTCTCGGCGTTTCTCCCCCAGATTGCCAAGAAAATGCCAATGAAATTATTTTTGTACAATTTTTCTCAGCAGTTCTCGGGGACAAAACGCTGAGGATAGCATTTTCTCGGCATTTGGGCTCTTCAAGTGTTATCTCATCAAATTCACATAATTATATTTATCGAATTCTATACAATACAAATCTAACACAAAACGTGTGACGTGAACAGTCTGGCTGTAGCGACAACACAACCCATTGTTTAGTCAATAGAAACAAGAAACAAACAAACAAAAAACAATAACAAAAAAAAAATAAAACAAAAAAAAAAAAAAAACAAAAAAAAACCGAAGGCCATAGAAAGGAAAGACAAAAAAAATAAAACTCTGGCTTCTGCTGGACCGTCAGCAGAGAAACCCGGAGAATAATGGACCGATGCACATCTTATAAGATTTTTGAAGATGTGACAGTTTGCTGAAGTGCTGAACCTGACAACAACCTCCCGTCACAAGTCCACGTATCTTTTATGGTGCCCTGCCTTTTCAAATCACGGACTTCAAAAGCGATGGTTGCGCGACTTTTGGTGCGGTTCTTGTTGACGTAAATGCCCCGACCAACAGCTCCTGCCATCTTCAGGTACCTCTTGGCCTTGTGGATTCTGCCCCGTATCTTGTGGCTGACCAGCCTTATAATTATCGGCCGAGGTTTACCAGGTCCATTCTTGCCGACACGATGCGATCGGCTAATGTCATAATCGGCTACAGGGGCAACCAGTGTGCCGTTAAAAAGATCCAGCATTATTTCATCGGTGTTTTCTCCGAGTGTGTCCGGCCAAGACAATATGCATAAATCTTGACAGCTCTGGAATACTCCACATTTGTTTCGAAGACGATCATTTACCTTAAATCAGGTACACCATACCTTCAAAAGTCCCAGATAAGTTTCATACCTTGAAGAATACCTTATAAGAGTTGCTTTTTTTGTAACGAGCCAAGTCATATTGAATGAATTTAATTGATCAGCCATACCAGTTTACTCCTGTCTGGCGCACGCGCTTTGAAGCAAAGCTATGATTACATCTAGGTAATATATATATATATATATATATATATATATATATATATATATATATATATATATATATATATATATATATATATATATATATATATATATGTATGTATATTTGCTTGCATGTTGTTAAATGTCTCTATGTGTCCCTTGTATGTAATATATATTCTATACAAGTTCCAAAAAGATTTGGTTATGGAATTGTGGTTATATTTTGGTTTTAAAATTATGAGTACATTTCCTATCTTCCGTAGTTTGATATGCTGATATAAGGGGTCCGCATCAGCATTTTATATGATGCATGCTAGAATAACGAATTATCTTTGACACATCTTTTTTTTTTTTTTTCTTTTTCTTTTTTTTTTTTTTTTCGGGGGGGGGGGGTAATTTTTTCGTGTATCTGTGGTTGGTGGGTTGGTTGGTTGGTTGGTTGGTTGGTTCAGTCATTCATCCATCCAACTATTCGCTCTTTGTTCGTACGTTCCTAGTATTATTCTTTCAGACTCTTATTTATTTCTCGGGTTCAGATTTATTACTCAGCGTACATGAGGTTAACATTTTGTTTCCTACAGTAGCCTCACGTAACATTTTCCTGAGCACTGGCAAGACATAGGACCAAAATTTTGCCAAGTTACGTCATATGTGAGATAACTACAACTGAAATAGGTCCAATGTCGACTCTGCTAAGATATCCACCAATGTGGATCCTGTTAAGATACCTTCCAATGTGGATCTTCCACGCAAATACAGTGACGACAAATGATGGCTCGTGGTTCGATGACATCATTGTGTTTGTGACGACGAAGAAAACCGTTTATCTCTTTGACTGAGTTGCTCACTCCGTATTCAGTCATGGTTTTTGCAAGGAGCATATGAACTCTGTAATCTGATTTTTTTGTTTGTTTGTTTGTTTTTTTTTAATTGTCTGTGGAATTGCCATTCATCGTAACCCATAGGGAACCCAGAGAAACTAGAATTTGAAAAGAATCAATGTTATAGAACAAGCCTGACGCTAGACATTTGTCATTTGTTTGGATCTGATAGTACACAGTTAGCGTAGAGCCTTCAGTAGTTGCGTGGCGCTAAATAACAAATGACTGCCCTGGGTCTTGTCATCAATCCCTGGTTTGTTTGTAAACGTTTTTTCTCCAAACTGCTGAGACTGATGTTAACATGACAATAAGATGACTCTATGCCTCCACAACATGTCAAATCCCAGCCGCTAGAGTACCCTCTGTGGCTAAATTCTTGCATGTAGAAATAAAACCCACCCGCTCTTCTGCAGTAACCCGGTGTTTTAAGTATCACTGCTGACAGCAGTGCATTCGTACCACGCCCGAGTCCCGCATTCCAGTAAATCTGTGCCAATTGAAAATAAACATGGAGCAAATGAATGCGCCATTCAAGAAACCTCTGAAAAACCTGTGGTAAAAGCCATTTATGCATTTATGAAAAAAAAAATGAAGTGGCATTTATTTATTTATTTGTTTGTTTGTTTGTTTGTTTGTTTGTTTATTTATTTATTTATTTATTTTTAGTTACTTAATTACTTACTTGCTTATTTATTTGATAATGATAATCATCATCATCATCATCATCATCATCATCATCATCATCATCATGATAATAATAATAATAATAATAATAATAATAATCTATTCAGTCTCCATGATTGGGGAAAAAGAGCACAGATACATCATGATAAAAGCAGGGTCATCTGCAAAATAAACCAAATGTGAAGTAAAAGGCCTTGATAAGGATGTTTGCTAAAATATGTTCATAGTCCCGGGGACGGATGCAATGTTCATGGTCAAGAGGGTACCTTAGCGAGTTAACAGCACCGCCCGGCTGTGTGCCGGTCGGCCTAGGGAAGCCGAAGTCTCTATCACAAAAATGCCCCGACAGGAGAAATGCCCAGTTCGTGGACCTTTTGTACCGGGGTATTTTGTCTTTTGGCACTTCATATTCCATTAAGCTAAATGGCTGCATGACAATTCCAAAGTCAAAATGACCTTGACCTGTGCGTTTACAGGTCACATGTAAATTGCAAAAATGTCCAGTGTTATGATACCCACAATTTAAGCCCAACATGTACCAAATCAGACGATAATTGACCAAGTTATGGCAGAATGAAACTTACAAAGGGCCAAATGACCTTGACCTTTTTCCGCTAGAGGCTACAGGTTACTTGTTCTTACATAAAGGTGCAGCGTTGCAATACCTACAACTTGAGTCCAACATGATTGGAATTGGATGAAAATTGGCCGAGTTAAGGCTGGATGAAACTTTAAAAGGTCCCAATGATGTTGACCTTTGACCTGTAAAGGTCACATGTACGTTTCAAACATGTGCAGTGTTGCAATACCTACAATTTGGGCCCAACAAGATCAAAATTAGATAGAAATTGACCAAGTTATGACTAGAAGAAAACCACCATTGAAAGTGGCTTTTTACCTTGAAATGACCTCTGACCTTGATATGATCGCTACCTGAAGTGAACCTAGACATTTAAAATAACGTTTTGACCTTGACATGACCTTTGACCTTGATATGACTTTTGGCCTTGACATGACCTTGACATGTGAGACGACCATTTTCCGAAGTCACATCTATTTTGTTCCTGCTGACAGTCGACGGTTCTGGCCTATTGCAGATACCTTCAACTCACAAGCTGGCACCAGAATCGCATGATAGGGTAGAACTCGTTCTAAACCTCATTTATTCATTGAGAACACTGCAGTCCAAAAAGGATGAAAAAAAAAAGGAGGAGGAGGAGGAGGAGGAGGAGGAGGAGGAGGAGGAGGAGGAGGAGGAGGAGGAGGAGGAGGAGGAGGAGGAGGAGGAGGAGGAGGAGGAAGAGGAGGAGGAGGAGGACGAGGAGGAGAGGAACGGAAGGGGAAGGGACGAGGAAGAAGAAGAAAAAGAAGAAGATGAAGAAGAAGAAGAAGAAGAATTTCACTCTGACGTCCAAAATATCAGTAAACCATGATCTGTTTTATTTATAATTTCAGCCTGACGTCAATATTGTCAACAACCCCTGATATATTCCATGCCAGTAAAGTATGATCTGTTTCAATATAATTTCAGTCTGACGTCGAAAACGGGCCAAGGCTTGATATATCCCATTCCTAATTTCACTGTGACATCCAAAATGTCGGTAAAGCCTGTTTATTCCACTGCTAATTTTACTCTGATATACAAAATATCAGTATCCAATTCCTTCCCTTACTCTGGCATCCAAAACATCCGTGAAGCCTGATATATTTCATTCCTAATTTCACTCTGACATCCTAAATGTCAGTAAAGCCTGATATATTTCATTTATAATTTCAGTCTGACATCCAAACTATCGGTAAAGCCTGATACATTCAATTTCTCACTTGTGTATAGACAAGAGGCAGATGAGACAGTGGATCATTGGCTGTTGTGATGCATATAGAGAGATAAGGGAAGATTTTTTCAGAAAGTTGCACAGAGAAATTACAATTACAAGGGATTAGAAGAGATTCAGGGTTTAGAGGAAGAATAACGTATAGCTAGGATTTTAGGTTTGAAAGGTGGCTTTCTGGGAGGTAGGAAAGGTAATAAAAATGTACAGGACTACCTGGTAGGATGCTGGGAGAAAAGGAATGACGTAGTAGAGTTAGAAGGCAACAGGTTAAATTAGAATCCCAGAGTACAGGGAGGGGAAGGAATGGGAATGGTGGTAGCCCTTATAAGGGCTCCCATGGGGACTCCCATGGGGAAAGCCTGAGCCTGAGAGGCGGGGATAGGGTGTGAGAGGGATGGATGATTCTTTTTTCTTTCTATATTTTTTGAAGGTAGCTGCATTTACCCAGAACCGTCTACTGTCAGCGGCAACAAAATAGATGTGACTTCAGAAAAAGCTGGTGCGTTCTTAAGATGAATATTCTCTGCCATATCAGTTTTAAGTGGCATGAGGTCAGTGCTTAAGGTTTATGACCTGAATAAAATGATCCCTACTGAAGTCAAGTGAGACCGTTGTCAATTAACATCACCAATATATCTGTGACTGACACCTTGTTCCATGTTCATTGAGTTAGCTTTGTCCCGTTAATATTAGTGTCGATCAACATTGATCTTCTCAGTGCGTGGCGACTGTGTGTCATTTTGACTGTTTTGGTGCTAAAACACTTTGGTGGCCCTCACAAGGACTCTTATGATGACTTCATATTCAATTTCCTGTGATGAAGACTTTGCATTCAAGTGGAAGTCTGACTTAGAAACCCTGACATATATGATGTTAAATCTGATGATATAATTCAATTTCTCAAGGGTTTAGATTTGAATATTTTGAGATGCATCCGTGCTGATTAGAAATGCTTCCAGCAACCATAGTTAACAAAAAAGGTAGAACAAAATTCGAAAGGTCATTTATCAGAAAGAATATGTGGTTTTTGTTGTGTAATTTTAGTCAACACCAAAGGGCATGTTTGATAGCGTAAGACCATCATTCACACGGTAGGAATACTTAAGAGTTTAATTTGAACGAGATAGATAAACCTCCTGATGTTGTTCTCGCATCAAGCCGAAGTGGCTGTGTATTTGGCTAAATTTGTGTATAAGGCTTTGATAAGAAGAAACACTTGTGCATTTGAAAATTATGGCATGACTACTTGTATTTATCAAGAAAGCATAGTTTATGCTGTTTGCAATGAACCCGTATTGATACATACATGCAGAACAACCTTGAATAGTTTTCCCATGGGTCCTGGAATAGTTTTCTCTGTAATTGTATCCCAGGATATGCTGATTTATTTTCAGGAATAGACAACATAGATTGTATAACCACATGCCACAAATAAAGATAATTCTCTTATCTATCTTGTTGATGCACGTGTATATAGTTGTCTAGCTGTGAAGATAATTCTCTTATCTATCTTGTTGATGCACGTGTATATAGTTGTCTAGCTGTGAAGATAATTCTGTTATCTATCTTGTTGGTGCACGTGTATATAGTTGTCTAGCTGTGAAGATAATTCTGTTATCTATCTTGTTGATGAACGTGAATAGAGGTGTCTAGCTGTGAAGATAGTTCTGTTATCTATCTTGTTGATGCACGTGTATATAGTTGTCTAGCTGTGAAGATAATTCTGTTATCTATCTTGTTGATGAACGTGAATAGAGGTGTCTAGCTGTGAAGATAGTTCTGTTATCTATCTTGTTGATGCACGTGTATATAGTTGTCTAGCTGTGAAGATAATTCTGTTATCTATCTTGTTGATGAACGTGAATAGAGGTGTCTAGCTGTGAAGATAGTTCTGTTATCTATCTTGTTGATGCACGTGTATATAGTTGTCTAGCTGTGAAGATAATTCTGTTATCTATCTTGTTGGTGCACGTGTATATAGTTGTCTAGCTGTGAAGATAATTCTGTTATCTATATTGTTGATGCACGTGAATAGAGGTGTCTAGCTGTGAAGATAGTTCTGTTATCTATCTTGTTGATGCACGTGTATATAGTTGTCTAGCTGTGAAGATAATTCTGTTATCTATCTTGTTGATGCACGTGTATATAGTTGTCTAGCTGTGAAGATAATTCTGTTATCTATCTTGTTGATGCACGTGTATATAGTTGTCTAGCTGTGAAGATAATTCTGTTATCTACTTTGTTGATGCACGTGTATATAGTTGTCTTGCTGTGAAGATAATTCTGTTATCTCTCTTGTTGATGCCGTATATATAGTTGTCTAGCTGTATGCATGCACATATGATCAAGGTGCATTATGTATGTATGCACATACGTATCACGGTGTATGCTATAAATACTTGTACATATGTATATAGGTGTATGATATGTATGCATGTATATATGTAACACGGTGTCTGTTATGTATGCTTGTACACATGGATATCGGTGTATGATATGTATGCATGTATATATGTAACACGGTGTCTGTTATGTATGCTTGTACACATGGATATCGGTGTATGATATGTATACCTGTACATATGTAACACGGTGTCTGTTATGTATGCTTGTACATATGGATATCGGTGTATGATATATATCCATGTATATATGTAACACGGTGTCTGTTATGTATGCTTGTACATATGTATATCGGTGTATGATATGTATATCTGTACATAATATATGTAACACGGTGTCTGTTATGTATGCTTGTACATATGGATATCGGTGTATGATATGTATGCATGTATATATGTAACACGGTGTCTGTTATGTATGCTTGTACATATGTATATCGGTGTATGATATGTATGTCTGTATATGTATGTGTATATCGGTGTATGCCTGCACTTATATGTCACAGTGTATGAGATGTATGGCTGTACACATGTATTTCGGTGTATGATATGTATGCCTGCACACATATGTCTCAGTGTTTGGTATGTATCCATGCAGACTTATATACTTATCTAGCTAAAACACACACACACACACACACACACACACACACACACACACACACACACACACACACACACACACACAGTGGAATCTTCCTATTCAGACCACCTAAGGGAATGTAAAAGGGTCCTTATATATATATATATATATGTATATGTATATATATATATATATATATATATATAATATATATATATATATATATATATATGATATATATATATAGTATGCATGTATAGGTGTATGTGCGTGTATAGAATTTTTCATATAATTTTGCATATGTATACAGCCTGTTAAGCACATTTTAAACTTCCCACGCTTACTTAATTAGAAGTGAACCGAGCAAATAGTATGAACTATTTTGTGCATTCGTCACAAAGAAAACAATTTAAGCTGGCTCTGTATCCTTTTATATGCTCAGACCAAATGAAATTGACCTCCAACAGCAAAAATTTAAGGATTCAACTCAAGAGGTTGAGCTACACCATGCTCGTCTGTCTGCATATGACTTTTTGGGAATCAGTTGCTTCGGCGAAAAGTTTGCCAAAACATAAGAATATGTTTCATTTTTCTGCGAAAGAAATGCATTATAAAAGTGAAAATGTACAATGCAACGCATTACAAAATTCGAGGAGACGCATATTGTGCCATAACACAGGTTTTAAAACGAACCTAGGTCGTCAGGTTTTGACACGTGTCTCAAATACTAGAAGCACATTCACCTGTAACTTGGGAGAAATTGAAATCTAATTTGGAAGGTGGTTTTAAGGTTTTTTATTCAACGAAAATACAAAGTGAAACGCCACAGCTGTTATTGAAATGGGGAAAACTGTAGGGCCCTGTCCAAATCCTTCTTGCGAAGAAAGCACAAATATTGAATAAGTTTATAAGGGTATTGAAAGTAGCTGCCAAGTCTGTAGGCCGCTATAGTTACTGTCCGAAAGATCTGCATTCTTTATTGCGGTTGCCTTATCGGATTATCAACTTATAAAAAGCAGAAAAGTGTCATTCGCAAATTTTTTGATGTGGGTGACGTAACAGGATGAGGAATACCCTTCATGCGGGTCAAGAACATAAAAGGCCCAGGACCCGATCCGTCGGATTGCACTTATTGTGTGTCGTTTAGAAGCTGTGCCATAAGGCCACACTATTTTGACAATTTTTAAGATAATCTGACCATTTCTTCTATAATTTACATGGAATGCAATTTCTTTAATCTATACAGAAAGCCTGAGCGCCGCATTTTATCAAATGTTTTGCTGATGTTTACAACATACAACAGGAACATCTTATGACAAAGAAGTGGATGATTAACGGTGGAGTGTCCAGGCATGAAGTCCGACTGCTGAGCCGAAAAAGCAAGAATATCAGGAAACCAATTGAAAACATTCTTGAGCACAATCATTTCGAACACTTTCCCAACACAACTTTGTAAAGACACTGGTCTGAAATTCTAACACGTATCCACCGGTCCCATTTTATGAAGAGGAACAACATTTGTCTTCTTCTAGGTTGAGTGGAATCCCTTTGTACTTAAAGAGAGAGTAAACAGGTCAGTCAACGCAAACCCAATTGCAGGAACGGGTTCCTTTACAGGTTTTGCTGCAACTCCATCGGGACCCGTTGCCTTTGTTTATGTGGAGACTCAAGATAGTATCTGCAACTTCCATTTCAGTAATATGAATGAAATTAGGCCAGGAGGTAAAGGATTGTTCATTTCCGGTAAAGTAGCTGAAGAAAGTATCAATAGTACATGGTTAAGGGAAAGCACAAATTGGAGGTTTAATACATATATATATATATATATATATATATATATATATATATATATATATATATATATTATATATATATATATATATATACATATATATATATATATATACATATATATATATATATATATACATATGTATGTATGTATGTATGTATGTATGTATGAATGTGTGTGTGTGTGTGTGTGTGTGTGTGTGTGTTTATCCTGATAAAAAAGAGCAGTAATTGGAGAAGAATGGTTGCGATTAAGTGCTGAACGGTACGCCACCAACAATTATTTTTACAGCAGCGATTATTCAGGTCAGCTTGGCACTTATTATATTTCTCCTCCGAAGATTTGCAATTGCTCTTGATAACAATTACGACTGTGACAAAAAAGAACCCAATCACATGTTTCATGACTGAACTCTTGGCCTTTTTCATATGTAAGTCCAACCTGAAGGAGCTTTGAATTGTGCACCAAGGTTTGTCCGAAGGTCTAAGCTGAATTGTTTTTTCAGCAACACATTAAAAGTCAAGCAACTTCTAGAGAAAGACTGGACCAAGATTAAATGAGTCAATAGCACCTGGTCTCAAACCGATGTCGTCTTGACCTTATAAAGACAACCATTAAATACTTTGAAATTAGCTATATTCTGCTGACAAATACGACGCTGCTTACCCATTCCTGTCGACATCAAAACAGTAAATTCCTCAAACAACACAATGGTTACAGTTTAGAAGTGGAGGAAGAAGACAAGTATTGCGTTTGAAATTACTTCGTCTAAACAAGTTTAAGAGTGGCCAGTTATAAAGATGGGCTCATTCACGTGCACGCTTCAAAAATTCGATCCAGTGTGCTGATTGAGCTACCTACCCGCCTGTGTAGCATAATCACAGTTAGATTTCCTGCCCAAAATGCTAGGAAATTCTCTGAAGCAAGAACTACAGATAGCATCTCGCCTTTATTTCCAATGGGGGGGGGGGGGTGCTAGAACGTAGAAGTTGCTGTTCAACT